>VZSC01000073.1:115419-149704 GCA_013398225.1 Steatornis caripensis | reverse complement strand
ATGTAAGCTCAACATTTTCCCCATGTACCCATCTTCCTCCTTAGCTGTGTAAACCAAACCGGGTCTTTTTGCTCTCTCAGTGCACAGAATCCACTCTGTCTTCTCTCAGGGCTCTGCATCATGTGTCAGCTGGCCCCTCCTGGGAATGGGTACAGCAGGAAATATCAACTCCCCCAAAAAGAAGAAAAAAAAATTATTGCTACATATTTCTGGTTATTTTTTCATGCCAATAAAAACATTTTGCTTTTTACCACATGTATATCATAGTGTTGACATCTGCCCTCAAGGTGAGGTGTCCTTTTGCTGCACTTCTGAGTATATCAAACATTTCAAGTTATTGCCAGTTTCTCTCACTTACGCAGGAACCTTCCTTTATATGTTTCCTATCTAACTGACAATAATGCAAACTTATGAGGGCCAGATTTTTAGCCAGGCCTCCCACTTTTGAGTCCACCACCTTGGAGGCACAACATAGCTCATTTGGACATCGAACATCTGGAGTGCAGCAGTCATCATTTGCTCTGTTCTTTATGCCAGTATGGCCATGTGCCATTATGAGAAGGACGTGAATTTAAACTGTCAGAAGAAGATAGACCCATGCTGGGTTTGTGCTACTTTCCCATAGTGAACCTGGCATTTGTTTCTTTTTTTTCCAATGACTACTTCCTTTCTAAGAGCTCATGAGAAGCGCTTGAAAAATCAGAAAAACATTCTGCATTACACAGTGGAAACAATCTTGTCCACTATTACAATATATGTCGTTCAAGGTAGACTGGTTTTGCTTAGATAAGAAGGACCTTCTTACACAATGGAGTTACTCACCTATCTATCTGAAACTTTTTTTTGACCAGGGACCTACAAAACTCCATTAGACAGCAACATGCAAGGCAAAAGTAAAATCACAGTGTACAATGGAGGTTAATATTACCCAATATCCTTCTCAATCTGAAGCAAAACAGACTATAAAAGCACTCATATGTAGATGATCAAAGGCCATCTAGATTGTTAATTGTCAAAATATACTGCTAGGTTGATGAATGTATTAAGAAACTATAGGGAAAATCTTTATGAATTAAAATCTGGTCTTTCTCTCAGGACTACATTGTAGGGCTTTTTTTAAGGCATATGATAATCTATTCCCTATTCTTCTATGAATTCAAAAGCAATGGAAATTGGACCCCACTTTCAATGGCACTATAAGATCACCACTTCAATTGCTATATAAGATCCTGCCTTTCTTTTGTCTGTCCTCACATTTGAGCTAGTGCTTGCTGCCACACAGAAGGTTTGTTTGGTAGCTGTATGCTAAATTCTAGAATATATTTGCTCAGCATCATAGTTAGCTTCTTAGAATTTCACTTACTTGGCCTCTTCCTTGGCCTTTTGGTTGCCTCTGGTGCTAACTTTACTGTTGGCTGTGAAATTGCCTCTAGGGCTGCTGTAGGGTCAGACAGTTTATGGTCTGTTTTTTCTTCATAGCTGCCATTGATGGAGAGCTGTTCTTACCTTAGAGAGAGGTGTGATTAAAAAGCCAGGTACTGAACTTTCTACATTTTCCCAATATGCCTCTGGAACCCCCATAACCATGTGTTGAAGAAATCCCACAGCATTCATTAAATAGGTGAGGAAATTCTTTTAAGACTTTTTTTTTCCTGCACCAAACAACATAAATATCTTCAAAAGATTCTTTAGAAACAGATTACACAATACTATTTTTATCATTTATTCTCTACATAACTTTTCCCCATGTACACATTATTGTTATTGACAGCAATTCTAAAGCCCTTTAAAAAAAGAAATTAAATAGTGAATCAATAAAGATTAGCTATTTACTGTAGATTATTACTTTATCATTCCCATAATTACAATAATGGTTGCTGATGGAAATTCTATTTATGTGAATCATTTTATACTTGTTATTTATTATTATTAATGTTACCATTATTATCTTCTTACCCTTCAGTTCACAAGATGTATCTTCTCAGTGAATTTTAATTTCAATATCTTGCTATTATACTGTACATAATCCTATCAAAGACTGTCCTTCATGCAACATTTTCAGTGATATATTATCACAGAGACCATTAATGAATGAGCTTCATATCTTACTAATACTGTTTTAGATACTATTTTTATTAATTTTCTAAGCTGTAATTCTTCATACGGTACCTATGTCTGTCTTCTATTAAAGTTGTGGTTTTGATTTTAACATGAGGATTTCAAAGGGAGGCATTAACTTTGTCTTTAAAAATACATTTCGGTTCATAGATTCTAAATGACGATATTATAATGTCTGTTCTTTCTGCTTTCAGACTTTTTTATAAATTAGTTTTCATATTTTTCCCTAGTTTTTGCAAGTAGTTTCCTGTTAATAAACAAAATTAATTTTTTACAAATGTTGTTTCTTATGGCATGCCATAAGGATGGGAAAAAACATATAATCAAATCAATTGCAGTTTTTCTTCTGAGATATGAGCTATTGCAATGAAAGAAAGATAAATATTTATCGGTTTCTAAGCATATGTTACAAGTGAAAACAATAACTTCACACTATATACTGTAAGTTTCTATTAAATAATTTTTCAGATAAATGACAAATTTATTTACAACGGACTACTATTATGACTGATTTACTCATTTTGCTATTTCTTTTTTTTATTCTTATGGTCTGTTGTTCCAAGTACTGGAAGAAATGCCATTACATATTCTGTATATGATATTCAGCTCTTCAAATTTTTTAAATATATCTTCAGTGCACTGTACTCTTGAAGCTGAAAAACAGCATTGGTTTAGAATCTCAGTTTAAGGGTAAAACATCCTTTTGGCATTTTGACTCATCTTACACTGTTGTTTAATCTTTTTTACTTATATTAAAGCATTGTTATGGTATAGAGTTAGTGGCCAATGTTAAAAGGTCTTTAAAGCTCCGGCATGTATAGAAAATGTAAATAAGTCTTACCGACTTTCTGCAGATTATTAAATATACATGTACTCTGCAGTTTAGATTAATAGCTGAGGAATGATGCATCGTTACGGTAACATAAACCTATGATATATTTAGCATATAGGGTGCCATCCTGCATAAACAAAACATAGCCCTGTGACTGCTTTGTAAAGATATATATCATTAATCTTTGTACTGAATGCATTAGATTTACCTAATTTTAAAGTGAAACACATTACGTTCATAAAATTCAAAATCTGTGACCAAATAGTAAGTTGCTTGTGTGGCGTACTGCAGGTGATTGTAGAAAGATTCATTTGCATGACAATGTATAAACACGAAAAATCTAGAAGTATACATCATTACAGAGATCGTGTACAACTCATTTTACCAAAGCTTTCTTATCTACTGGGCAAATGATCTGAATACACACGAACACGAACAAATCTTTGCCTGTTACAGCAATCTCACAGTTACGCGAGATTGATATTTTTAACATTTGGCTTTTTCCTAGGCACACTTTTACTGCCTCACAGGTTTAAATGTTTCTATTGATTTTTATGTCTGGATTTATTGTGCACATATAAGCATCAGAGTAGAGCGGCTCATCTAATATCTTAGGCAAAGCAACATGATTCACAAAAGCCAAAGGATTTTGCTTTATCTGACGTATAAAAGGGAAGGTGTGCACTGATGGACCGGTTCATCGTGGTACTTAAGCACATGCCTAAATGTAAGCATAAACAGCAATGTGTTTAAAGCACATCAAGTACTTGAGTCCTGGATGAACTGAGGCTTTAATTTGGCTTACATTATTTTGGGATCCATTTTTTTTAAGTACCTAGTTTTCAATACCATTTGGCTAGGCATTTCTAATGGATTTTTTCTCCTCACAGTATATGTAGTCTTTGTGCCTTAGTATGACTGATTTAACTGAGGCTTGTAATGCTTCTGAGATAGGGACATTGCATCTTCATTAAGATAGTGACTTGGCAAAGCATTGAAATCTGTGTTTTACTTGAGGAAACTGTAGAAAATGAATTCTATAGAAGTTAACAGGGTTAAACATTCTTAAAGTTAAGCATATGCTTACATGTTTTGCTGGAGTGGGGCCAAGGGTACCAGTTCAGCAAAACATTTAAGTGCATGCTTACATCCCTTTGATGTTAATGGGATTTAAGCTTGAAGATGTACATATACGCTACAGCGATTTGCTGAATAAAGATACAGTGATGACTTGAGGCTTCAGACTGCAATATGCAACGTGGACCCGTCTCCTAGTGATTTCCAGCACATGTGGGGGAATCTGAGTCCCTAGAGATATTTGGAGACTTCACATTTTATTTCTCTGTTTGTAAGTAAGTAAGTGATCACTGCGGTTGTATGTTGAGGAACGTGAGACTGCTTGGTGCAATGTAAAGAAGCCTGGTTGTGTGTCCTGGAGAGAAGGAGATGGTAGCTATCGTGGCTGGGCTGCAGCTCTGTCTTTGTGGCAGCTGGTGGGAGGATGCTGGATCTATCATGAAGCCTGAGACTTGCACGGCTGCGCTCCTCGTGCTAAGCGGCACCCGAGGACCTGAGTTCATGTGCAAACAGGCAGTATCGTTCCACATCCAATACCTCGTCCCTGTCGTTGCTGTCTCAAAGTTAGGTTGCTAATCTAATCATTTGGTTTCCCTCTCTGGTTGTTCGGGGTTCATCCTGTCCTAAAACAGTTGTCAAAGTGAGTGGAATCGATCTCCCTCTGGAAGTACCTACTTCCCTTGGCAGACTGCAAAGAGAACCTAAATTAGACACATGCATTTTAGACAGCTAAATTCAGTTGACATAAAATGTACCCTCAGTTACTAACCTTACCTCTGGAATCCAATCTGAGTGCTGTACCGTCTTTTTTTTTTCTTCAGGATACCATTAAAATTACATTTGAGTGTCCACAAGAAGCTTCGTAACAAACATTACAGAGATTATAATTTACTCTGAATATACAGTGCTCATACACTCTGAATATGCAGTAGTTACCATATCTGAAACATGTTTCTGTTGGGGTCCCACATGAACTATTACCCGGGACAATATTTACTAAATATGTCATTTTTCAGCAAAAGATTTGTTTCTCTTTCATTATTTTTTTTTTTATTTAAATCTTGGAGTGTTGGTCTGAGAAAAACGGCAGCTTTCTTTTCTGTGCTTATGGAGTAAAATTATATCTGTCAGAGATGAAAATACCATAATTATGTCTTCTTATAATTTATTCATTGCTTTATGGATCTAAAGCCTTTCAAGGAACGTCACAAGCCCACAGAAAATTCTTGAATTCAGCATTTAGCGACTTGATTTCCGATGCAGCTGACAGATTCAGATAAACACTTTCAGTTAGCAAGTACATAGGTGGTATTTGTTTCCTCTTCCATGGGTGATGGCGGGCTTTTCTGAGAGTGGGAAACAGTTTTAAATTGCAACAGCAGCTGAACAGTCACTATAAATCAGGTGAAGTTTTGCTGCTTCAACAGTGGGCACTGCAATAGTCTGCAATGTGAACATCCAGTATAGCAGTGTCTTAGGAGTTGGACTCAATGATTCTTATGGGTCCCGTCCAACCTGAGACACTCTGCAATTAGTATTTGTATCGGTATTAGTATCAGTACTGCCTTTGGCAATATCTTTACTGTATCTGGCCTCAGAGTACTCCCAAAATATTCCCAAGCATTCATATCTTCCTTAACAAGCATTAGTTTTTCTTTTCACTGCCCTTCTTTCAGCCATTATTTCTTGAACAACCCTTGTTTGATGGAGGGAATAAATAAAGACTGACATTTTAGCATTAAAGTATTGCTTAGATTTTTCCTGTCACCTTTTTAATTCATAGTGTAGAAGTTTGTTTTGTTCTGGTTTCATATGTTTTGCAATTCCTGTAATAGACTTTCTCTACTGTTAAATTCTCTCTTCCAGGAGGAAAACAGAGGAAATAGCAGATTCCTTCCCATTATACCAAGCCGAAAAACGAGGATTGGCATTTCATAGCTGTGTTAGCCTATAGTCCAAATTATTTTAGGAGATTCTCCGCTTGAAATATAATTTACAATTTAGAGACAGAGCTTGCTGAGCCTGAGTGGTTAACTGAAAAAGTTAGTCCCCTTGGGAAAGACACGCTTGTACACATGCACAATATATGGCCAGTTTTCAGTTTGCAGAGCACGGTGATAGAGTAGCTGAGGAAACATCCTAGCCCCCATTCAAACCCTGGCCTGAAAGACATAATCAAGTACGTGATAAGGGGAAGTGTACAGTCGTGATTAAAATCAAGATCATAATACAACTCGGCACCGTGGATTGGTAATGGTGATACAGAGCAGAGGTTCCTTAGGCTCAAGGGCTCTGCAGCTTCTGTTTTGTTGTTTGTTGCCTGAACACCAAAGGACCAAATACACCTTTAGAGCTTGATCCTGCTCCTATTAAAAGGCAGCAAAACCCCTGCTGCCCTAAGCAGGACTGGGTCTTTATAATGAAATCCCTTTTATGCATCTGAGAGGAGACTGTCCTCCGTGTCAGTTCTGTTCAGCTCCAGTGTGTTTGTAGCTTCAGCTCTTTGCCTTTGCATTGGTGCTGCGTGAAATTCAATTGTGCCAGGTATTTCAGCTGTGCTTTACTGATGTGGGCTTCCCCTTGAAATTAATGTCTTTATAATCACACACATTTATAGATTAAAGAGGCATTTGATGAAGTACAATGGACTAAGTTTACTTCTGGCTTTAATGTCATACTCTTACCTTAAGTACAAATATTTTATGTTGTCTTTCCTTGTGTCAGTGGTTTTTAATGTGCCCGTAAAATGACTTGTTCTATGAGTTGCAAACTCGTATTTGTTTTCAGTTAACTCTACTTGTACATCCCTCAGGAGCAGAATTACAGTCATGGAAGCTGATGCAGTGAATTTGGTGGTTTATAAGTAGGAAATACTTAGATTTTGGGGCATGTGCAGCCTTTCATGTACAAAGTTCTCATTTTAATATACCTCAGGCTACTGGCTTTACGATTTGCAGTTAATTAGGATTCTGATTTGGGTTGAAAATTCCAATACCTATATGCTTTTATACATGCATTTCAGATCATGCTGGCTGAAGCAAATAACTGTGACTGTAGTCAATAAATGAATGTATACCACAGGGAGCAGCCCTTCCCCCTGCCCTCCTCTGACAACCTGTAAGAAAATCCTACTGTGTTCCCAGTTCACAGCAATATCATTCTGACATCACTTTGTGATAGCTAGAAGATTTCCTTGCCTATCATTTAACAAAATCCCAATACCATTTCCTCACTCTTAACAAAGTCTCCAAATCCCTAATGTATCCCATATTTGCTCTGCCTGTATTTCATGCTCAAATTGAACTCTTTAGATAACTGAGTTCTAATCTGCACGTGTATACGCGACTTTTATTAGCATCAGTCACTGCATAAGTGTGTGGAAGGGTAAGTAAGGTAACTTCCAAAATACTAATACTGCAAAGAAACTAATAAACCATGCAAGTCAGGAATTTAGCATCAGAACTATTCAGTGCTTTTCTTTCATATTGGGATTTATAATAATGCTAGTCTATATCCAAAAAAAGAGTAATTTCATGTGATTCAAATATTCTTTTAAAAATACTGGTCTTTTAAATAGCTTTTTAGTTTCCCTTTGTTGAATTTCCCCCTGCAAAAATCTTTCATACAGCCTCTTCTTGTCTACTATTTGAAACTTTTTTTATTTGTTAAAGAATCGATATCTTTGCAGTATGTAGTCTATGTATGGGGCAAAAACAATGCAATTAGCTTCAAATGTTAATCTCAGAACTTCTCAATAGAGTAGACAAACTTAATTTTGAAGCTGGTCACTAAGATGTCCAGGATTTGGACTGGGCTACGGCCATGCAATTTGAACATGGTACAGTAGGGACAGAGCTAAGATGCAAAGCCAGGATGCATCCCAGAGAGCTCTCTATGCTGTTCATATGGCTGTAGAAGGAATGGGAAAGGCAGGAGAAACAACATCTGCTGCTGGAAGAGACTATTCTATGTGAGCACTTGTCATCTCTCAGATCCCTTTCCCCGTGGAGATGACAGTTAGAAAGGCTTCACAGTTGAGCAAAGAAGACAACAGAGCTTTAGTTGTTTTTGTAGTACAATCACCTTGCTGCCATAAGTAACTGCATATTTGCTTATTCCTAGAAACAGACCTTGAAAAAACTCTTGTTGACAGTCAGGGTTTATGATGGTAGAGAATTTACACTGGCAGGGGATTATATTAGGCATAGTAGATGACAAACATACACGTGATCATCACAAAACATTCTTGCTTAACTTCTTAATTGATGATACTAGTATAATTCTACAGGAGTCCCTATAACTATTGCCATAGAGGCATAAGAAAACATTTATGCACTCATTTTCAGCTGCGCAATACTAATACAAAATAATATGGAAACTTTTTATGATATCATGCCTTACTACAGAATAAAATGTCCACTTTGGTTTATATGACGATAGAGAATCAGTAGAAGTCTGTCCAATTTGTAGCAGTTTATGCCTGTAGATAGTTCTCTAGCATCAGTATCATGGCAATATGTTAATTCTCCTGCCAAGATTAGGATCCTACTGTGCTTCACTCCACGTAAATGCTTAGGAAGAGTCCATCCATGCCCTACAAATATACTTGCTCAGACTGCAAACTTTTAAAAACTGGATGACTTTAATGAGTAAACTAAACATGAGCATACATTTCTGCAGAATTAAAGACTTAATAAATAAGAGAGACAAAATACAGAAAAACTGACAAAGAGAACTGAAGGGGATTGCCCAGGGTCACCTTTCAGGTTACTAACAGTGATGGCAATAGAATTTAATACAGCATCCCTTCCAGTGTCCCCATTAGGAAAACATGCCATGGTATGCCTACAAAGTCAAATAAAATAGATACAAACTAAATCTATAAGCAGAATCAGAGCCATCTCCTATCTAGTCGCTATCTTGATAGTAAAGAAGCACCTTTGCGGAAGCCAGGAGAGCTGTATCTTCCCTTCAAGTCTGACTATAGCTAGAAGTGTGTGGAGACAAGCGTGAGAGACAGAAGCAAAAGGAAACAAAACACATTGAACAAGTTTAATTTCCTTTTGAAAGTCAATTTCGTTTCAATAAAAGGTACTTTTGAAATAATGTGCACCTTAATGGTAGAGAAAAACTACAATAAAACTCAGAGTAATAATGGTTAAAGCGAGAGCTTGAACTTAGAAAGGAAAAGGAGCACAGCTAGTGTTTAAAGTACAAGTCTGCAGTCCAGGTTTCTATCCCCATCTTTGCCAATGATGTATTGTGTGTCAGCAAGCACGTAATTTACTCCATGTGGGGTAAGTATTATTCTATGCATTAAAAAAAAAAAAATAATCAAGGCATATAGAAGTTGAGCACATTTCAAAAAGCTGTTTCTAAGTCAGATTGCCTCCATTTTTGACTGTGCAACTTGAACTACCTGTTGTTCAATATTCAGAGTTTTTGTGTTCCAGCAGTGCCTTCCGGAAATTAACACTTAACTTTAATACATCCATTTACTCAAAAACTGACTTGCAAGAGATGCTGCAGGTCTACACTGTTAAGGTCCAGATTCTGGATCACTTGCTTTGAGTAGCCTTTCCATTCTCCAAATAGGTTTAAAAGAAAAGATTTGTTGAAAAAAAGGTGGAAATCAAAAAACCTGGGTTTTGGGTTTAACATACAGGCAAATAATTGCATGCAAAAATGGTCTGCCTGCTTTCCCATCGAAAAGTGATTAATAGAGGATATACTGTGGGCCAAATGGCTTTTGCAATGCCCTGCGTGCTCTCACTGGCTTTCAATATTTAAAATCCTGTCCCTTTTAATGTATGTATAACACAAGGACAGGAATCACAAAGATGTGTAAAATAGGTCAGATGAAGTGTGCTTTAAATGTGCCCGTTCCTTTCCATTAACTATAGAGGAATTCTGAGGTCACTTGCTCAGATACGGACATCAGCCCTTCACATCTTTAAAATTAAATAAAGGAAATCCCACCACAAAGCACAGTGTCATTTGTAGCTTTAGAGCAGTAAAAATCCTTAGAGTCTTCTCTAAGCCCACTAAGAATACCCTTAAAACTTTCTCAAATTGGATTTATTTATTGAAAATTTTGGGTTTGCATGGGTTTTCTTAGTTCTGATTACTTTTATTTTTATTGCATCGGATGCAACAAGGCTGGGAGAGCTGGGGCTGGAGCCTGAGCCAGAAGGAGCTTCTGGATGCATGGGCAGGGTGGATGGGGGTTGCAGGGAGGCCAGGCAGCACCCCAGGGCTGCACTGTGGAGACAGCCACGAGGACAAACTTGGTCAACTTTGATCAGCACGGAATTCAGCAGCAACCAGACACAAAAACTGCTGGGGGCCTGAGGTCACCAGGACAGCAGTCCTGCAGCTCACAGTGTAAACGGTAATGTATTCAGGTACTACGCTTTATTGAGCCTACAGATTTGCTACTACAGCAATACCAAATTTACTTGCATACATGAGAAAATACATAGAACACCTCCTCTGTGGAAGCCTCTCCATCACCTGGAGCTTTTTCTCATACTGCAGGATTTGAAGGATCACACGTTACACTCACCAGCAGTCTACTGCAGACCGCTCTCTAACCAGGGTGATAGATCAAGCACGTTTAAACACCTTGGTTCCTGCCCAGAGGATTAACCGAGACATATATGCAAGGTGGTTTAAGAAATTACAGTGGGCTGTGTGTCGGGGTCGGCATGGAGCAGACATCTAGCGCCTTCTGTCACCGCTGGGAAGATGGGCAAAGCGCAGAGCTCAGGGCAGGGACGCTTCCAACTGACGCTGCTAACCCAGCAAAGACCAACGCCTAGAGCCCTAAATCTAATCCACTGCTGTTGCACACAGCCAGGCCTTGCAATTCCTCCCACAATTGTATCAAACTGAGAAATCTCTACGATTTCCTGCCTCTGTGGCTCCCTCTAGGATTCTAGGCAATGAGAAAAGTTCTGGTCTCCAGCCTAAATGTGTTGTTGATCAGTTTATACCTAATTCTTTCAGTAATACTGATTAAATAAAGTTACCTACACACATAGTAGCATGCATAGGTATACACTAGTCCTTGGTCATCTTGTTTAAACTTGATGATCAACCATTAAACCAGATAAACTCTAATAGGTCTAATTTTGTGCTGATTTATGCTACACAAAACACCTTTAGGATACCATGGGGGTGCAATTTTGGCCAAGTAACATGCATCAGGAAGGTCAAAGTCTCTGGATTTGGTTAGCTCTCTGAAACGCAGCAAGTAGCTATCTTTTTTTTTTTTTTCTTTTTTTTTTTTCTGGAAAGCTTTCAGCTGTCCCTACTGGCAGACTTTAAAAGGTCAACAGCCCTGCTAATATTGTCTCACACATCAAGCAAGTGATTATAATTATTTTGATACCATCAATAAAAGTAGTTTAACTAACTGTACTCTTTTAATGAATTACATATGTTTGGAATATCAGTGCCTTACAGATGCAATATCAACTCTAACACTGTAAGCACAACATTTTGGTGAAGCGTTGCTAAATTAAATATTGAGATTCTGTAAAAACAAAAAAACCCAAACAAAACGCAAACTTACAACACGGATAATGAGTGCAATGTATACTCCCACCTTCAGGAGAAACATGAAGGCTTTACAGGAAGTATGGGATGCAGCTGTCATATTTTATCATTTTATTTTACAGAAGTGCATAGGACTAATGTGTTTTAACCTATCATATTCAAGGATAAGTGATCAGGGTATTGCAAACCGTTTGCCAGAGGTGACTACATTTTTTCACAGTACACTATATTTGGGGTAAAAAATGTACAATTTTTGTCCAAGTAAATGCAATCTTATTACTTGTAAACAAGTAATATTTTTCCACATTATATTTAATAGAAAATTTACCAGAAATGTTATTAAGGTCAACTGGAATTCTGTGTTGCACACCTGATTTTCTTTGTGGACATAGGCAGAGCAACAGTGGCAGAATCAGGCCTTTTGTCGGAATTAGAATTTGCCAGTTTTACGCCTTTGAATCTACTGTAATTTTATAGAGAGAAACAAGTATAGATGAAAACTAGTAAGTTCTTAACTTCTTGTGTCTGTGAACATCTGGCCAATGGACGTCACTATAGTAGATGTGCAAGAAATTGAGCTCCTTTTGGAAGCTGGGCTTCATCCTTCCTAAAGCTGCTGGAATGTCACCACTTAGGCTTGGTTTATTCTAGGAGTACAGGACATGTGGGGTAGAAACCTCCTCATCATTAGGAATTCTTTGGAATACGTTTGATCATAATTTAAGTTGCACAACGACATGTAGGATGAGAAGGAAGGATACCAGTATAAGCTGATATGTTCCTCCAAAGTAAATACCATTTTGTCCATTGTAATCGCTTAGAAGTAGAACTGTACTAGTGTTTCCTGAAACAACAAGGAAAGGTATGAGAATTCATTTGCTTTTACGATTTTGAAATAAACTTATACTGTACTTTTTCCCTCAGCATAAAACTGCAGTTAATTAGCTAAATTTTGCTTGCTTTAAAATGAATCTCACTAAGGTACCTCCACTGAATGCGTGCAGTCAAATTTTCAAGGACATTTTCAAAACAACTTACACACCCAAACTTGTGTCTACACAAGTTCACGTCTGCATTTCTGAGTATTATCGATTCCATGAGTAAGTAACAGGCCTTTGAAAGCCCACATGAAGGTGTTCAACCTCACAGGAGGCAGGAGAAGCCATACCAGATATGACTGAGTCATTTCTGTTGAAAGTAAGGTCAGAACTGGGTGGTTAACAGATGCTAATATATGAGGTGAAGACTTACAGACGTCTTACAATGTGTATATACAGATATATGTACTGCCTGTAATTCAGGAATTATCTTGAGATTGATTATTATATGAAATGCATTGTTTGAATATATGAGACCTTATTTGAAGCCTGTTACAGTCAATAGAATGAGTTGGCTTTTGTTCAAGCTTTTAAACTAGAGAAAACTCTGTGGGAACTCAGAACAGCTGCAAATTCACATTGACCCACTGTCATATTATCACAGAGTTATTTAACCGATAATGGCCTTTTCCATTAAACAATTTCTTTGAAGAAACAATGGCTTGTTTTATTGTGATCCTTTCTCCCTGTATATAATTATTGTTAACGAAGTGGGGTTTTTATACTAAGGCCTGGATGGAAAACCGCTTTTCATGATCTGCGATCTCTTACACATTTGAAAATCCATTAAGTAGATGATGTTTGGAGTCTTTGATCAAGGAATTGAGCTCATCTCCTTTAAATTGACAAAAATTAACTAATTAATTTCATGCCATGTCCTCAGCAATAGCTGCTTGCATCGTGTTTTTGTATGGAGTAGAGTGTTACAGCTTGTCATAGAAATACGAGAAAGCACATTCGTCATTGAGTGATAGCTAGGCATCTACAATCAAAACCTGAATGTGCCTAACAGATATTAAAGCAACTAAATGAAAGGTCTTGTGTTAAAGTTTAGGTCTTCTTTAAGTTACAGTTGCAGTCATTTTCAAATCTTGATAAAAGAGAAGTATAATTGGAGAGCAATTCTCAAATCCTAAAAGGGTAAAAAGACATGGTTTGTTTATCATGAAAGTCTGCTATTCCAACTACTAATCTTTCTGTCCTAGGAAGTGTCTCATTCTCTTTTCAGTTTTGGAAAGCTGCCTAGCAAATGTATTTTCCAAGACAACGAAGGAAGCAGATCTCCCTTCTTTCTTATCAATTTAATCTCTTTCATTCAGCTGACAATGTCCGCTTGTAGGCTAGGTCTCTTTCCACATGAATTACTAAGTGACAAGTTACTTTTACTTTTTCCTTTGGTTTTTTTCCACACCAGAATCCTGAAATGCAAAAAAAAGGATTATTGGTACTCACATTATTTTTAACCATAAAAATACATAATAGAGACAAAGTATTCAATGCTCTGTTATTCTAAAACTTGCGTAGATTTTTATTGCAATCATAATTATTCCTGGTATTTTATTATTCAATATTATCACATTCTTCTTTAATTAAAAAATTACTCAGAGCAGAGTAGAGAAACCTGGTGTCTGTTGGTTTCTCCATAACGAATTCACTTCTGAACCCTGATTAAGTCAGAAAGAATTTAAGATTTAATTAATTAATTACCAATCATATATCTTTTCCTGCCTCAGTTTCCCCTTTTGTAATGTACTCACCATTTTTTTTAAAATCACAGTCTTGATGCAGGAAGAAGTTGTCAATGTTAAAATTCTGGCCAGATAAACCGTCTTGGGAACAAAAAAAAAATTACTGTCTTACTACTGAAAATAAAATGTGGTTAAGAACTCTGTTCTACGTACTTAACAACCTTACTCTCTCTATCACTAGGGAATGGGAGAAAGAAAATTTGGGAAAAAAAAAACATTACAAGCAACAAACATTATTATTAGTACAAAAAGATGTAACATTAAAATCCTATAACATAGAAATCATTTAATGATCTTCATAAAACAAAGCATTCTTCCCTTCTCCCCTCCCACCAGCATGAAAATAAATCCTGATGAAACAGAACTCAAAACTTCCCTTGTGCGTCAGTGGAAGCCTTTTTTTTATTTTTGAAGTTAATCCAGTAATGACCTGGAGTGAAAAAGGCATACCTCCCGCTAACTATAGATGCAAAGGCTCAGAACGAATGGTAGTTTTGACATTTTTAGTTAGAAATCTTTCCCTGAAAAAAAAATACACTTTAATGCTTATGGAGTGTATGATATGTCAGCTTCCTGCATTCACGGCCATGTGCTAAGATGACATTTCGTCTGCTAGACAGTGTGATAGCCCTGCAGAGGCGCAAGTGTGGAGAAGAACGCTCTGCGGCTGTCCACATGCGTGAGCACTACTTTTTCTGCCGACATGTTTACCTCTGTTTTCTTCAGTCCCGTCGGAGACCACTGGCCTCTCACACGGGCAAATGCATCTTGCTCTGGGCCTTGGAAAATGGCTGAGGAGAAATGGGGTAGGTGTGGGCTCCTGCAGTGGTCATGTTGTGATGTGAACCATCTTGTCAGTCGTTACGAATTCAGCTCATCGATGTTATTACCCACAGAAAAGGTCAACTGAACAAAGAGAAGCCAATGAACTGCATACATCTCATGTAAATCCTTTTTTTTTTATATTTAAATTGAACATAAATAACATACATAGGACTGCCTGGTAAGCAATATGAAGTTCAACACAGTGAGTTTCGTTGCCTGAGAACCAAGCAGAGAAATCATGATGCCAAACAGTTGGAGTACCAGGAGGGAGAGCAGGACTTGAGCAGGAGGAGGGAGCCCAGGCTGCTCAGACAGACAATACCAGAGAGCGACAAGAGACTCCCTTTCTCTTCCCTGCCCTGTGGTAAAATCTTGCTTGCAGAATAGTATTTCCGTTGGTGCAAGATAAAAGAACTTTGCCCTATACACACTGGTTACACGAGGAAAAAGTTTTAGTTGAGACGAGAATAAAGACAAAGTGAAATAGCATAGCATTGCATTCAGTGTTCCAGAAAACGCATGAGGACAGGGCGAGTTATGATCCACCTTGGCCAGAGCCTGGGCTCTCTGTTTCACTCAATTCTGTTAGTTAACAGAAGAAAGCATACAGCATTCCTATTTACATAAATTAGCTAGCAGTTTGTTGTCAGAACAGATGAGTAACGTCTTGTGGAGGCTTCCCAACCCATAATTCTGTTTTTATTCTGCATCAAAACTTTTCAACAATTTTTTGGGGCGAAAAAAAAAAAAAGATGAAGAAGAAAGAAGTAATTCCCTCTCACTTGCCATTTGCTCGCATCAAAACTCTGGGGCATTGCCTGCCTTTTGATTCAGCTGTTCCCTTGGCATGGGAATACACTTGAACAAATAGGAAATATAATGAGAAACATGCTTCCTCATGGTATTTCCAATTGGAAATAGCACAAGGAAAATTGTTTTATCACTTTATTCCCAAACAGAAATAATCTAAGAGAGCTTGTTCCTCACAACATTCCCTGATTGCTTAAATAGATGGCCACACAGTGAGGGAGCCGTTTCGGTGGGCCTCACTGGGGTGGCAAATGATTCAGCTGCCCTGGTAGCTCACTGCTCCTCTGGAGAAGTAGGTGGTACACCAGAGAAACAACCTGAATTCACATCTAAGACAAATCATACAAAGTGAAATAAGGCTTATGACCCAAGGTCTCAGGGGGTCTACTTCAGAAAATTGCCATGATGCCAGCAGAGAGAGTGTATTACAGGCTGGAACTGAAGAGTCAGAGGTAGATTTCCTGCAACCAGTGTGTCTGAAGCTAGGACTACTGTTGAAAATCAGGGGTTTTTTTCTCTTTTCACACAAGCTTTATTCAGTGTAATTATTGATCTGCTTGGTACAAGAGAAAACCAACAGGCTCATACTGTCTTAAGGGAAGGAAATTTCTCAAACAGATACAGTCAAGGTATGCACCAATATAAACCAGAGAGAAAAATCATATCAATCACATCCATTATTGGAATTAAGTTGATGAAAACAGCTTGAGAGTCACTTCAGTTTAGGAAGAAATCTGCTGCCAAACATTTTGAGCGTTGTTACCATCCCATTGACTTTGAAAAGGAGTTACTTTTGTTTTACTACTGATATTGGGGGACTGGTTTAGGATAGACAGTTTGGAAAATACTGAAATATTGATTGGTTTTATTTCTACCCGTTTCCCTTTCTCTTGTTGCTGCTTCGACAGAGTCCAGATAAAAAACACCTAGCAGTAAATGTTTGGGGAGGTATCTGCACACATTGGGCTGGGCAAATCTGTTTCCACTGTTATCCTAACGATTAAGTTTTGTTTGTTTCCACCGTTATCTTGAACCCTACCTTTCACTATCTCCCAACTGCCCCGGGACATAGTGGAAATTAAGCAAATGCAGAGGAAGTTGCAGGTGTCTGCCTTGTTTGATTGTGCCTGGTAGAACTCAGGGTAGCTCCAAACTCCCTCCACTGCCACGGTACAGAAGTAGTGAAGTTAGGCTCTATCAGACCTCCAGTACGTTGTCCTGGGAATGTATCCTTTCCCTTTATCATGAGTTTAGTCTTGGTATTGTTAGCAAAATGGGATAATTTGTTATTAATTAATTTATTGCATTATTTAACCTTTGTAATGCAGTGATCCTGTCAAAAGTTTAAGGCTGGGCTGGCTATTAGATGGATGACAGATGGTCTCTATTAACCTTTTCCCTTCCTAGAAGGGGGAGGGAGAGAGAAAAGAGAAAGAGGCTTATGGACTGGAAAATTTAAAACAGTTTTAATGAAACAATAAGAATATATACTATCAATGGGAAATAAATGAATATATACAAATATATACAAAACCAATATTGAGCTCCCCCTGATGACGATCACATCACGCTGGATGCTGCAGAGCAGGTTCTGGGAAAGTCCCAGCTGGACTCAGCAGCAGACGGGAACTGGATTCAGAAATGCACGGATCGGGATTGAAGGCAGAAGAACGGACAGAGCCCTCCTTGGATGCTGGCTATAGAAGAAGAGAGAGTGGCCCTCACCATCCCTCAGCTTTGTACTGAATATGATGCGGATGGGATGGAATACTTCGTTTGGTCAGGTTTGGGTCACCTGTCCGGCACGCTCCTCCCTGCAGGAGGGTTACAGGTCTGACCCCTTTTCCACCCTTTCATTCCTGACGTATAAGAAGTTTAGGAGGACCAAGCAGTGACCTTGGTTTCCATAGGAATAAGTATAAGCAAGAGTCTTTCCGCATACCATTCGTACCATTACTTCAGCAATAACTATAAACATTGAGCGTTATCAGTCCTAGCGGCAGACACTGAGAAACATGATGTTAATTTTAGAGAGTGCAGTCACTTAGAAGAGATTTACCTGACAAGTAAAATCGCTAAAAAGAAAATTAGTTCTGTCCTAGCTCAAACAAAGACAGATCCAAACCTGTTTCCCAAACTCTTTACATGTATCTTAATTACTACCTTCCAACTTCAGACATATTATGTTGTCCTTTAACTCAGAAATTTCTAAAAGTCATGTGAAGGTTTCTTGGACCAAACATTGAAAAACTGAACAGAACCAAGTTATTGAGAAATCAAGGAGGCCCAAAATCTCTCAGTGAAATCATCAAATCATCATCTTTATGTATTAAAAACACATAGAGTGTTCTATAATACAAGTATGTGACAAAACTCTTTATTTAAACTTACTTATGAATTCAACAAATTTGGCAGCACTGATTTTGACCAAAAAATATGGAACAATCAGCTGGGGGAATTACCTCCATGATATTAAATGCGTTCTTGTTTGTCAATTTTTCTGATAAATACTACACATAATTTTATAAAAAGACAAAAAATAGAGACTGCCTATTTAATTTCTTTCCTTTGTGTGAATACACATATGAACTCCACAAAAACATAAGCTTCCTGCTTTCTGTTCACAAAACTGATTTCCATCCCATTGCGTTGTCTACTTAAACATGGCCGGGGAGGCAAAATGCTGCGGGTACTCTGGGTGGAATCTCCATGGCTCGCAAAGGCTGCTCTGCTGTAGCTGATTTCTATCAATCAGATGACTCTGGAGAGGCTTTGTAGTGTGGATGGCTGGCCAGCAAAGGAATTTTTTATGGAATCACTTTGCTGGAATGAGTTTTCTTTAGTAGCTCCTGCATCGCCCTGTATTTCATCACCCCAATGGAGCAACAGAAAGAAGAAGGGACTTCAGGGTTGCTTTAAGGCAGAGGACCTTGGCAAAACAGAAAGAGGAGCAAAACAAATGAAACTGGTATCTGCTCCAGCCAGCGCTCATCAATGTAAGATCCCTTGGGGTGCATGTCAGCCGTATGCTAAGGGCTGTCCCTGTTGAACCTTTTGCACCAGGCAAGGTGCTTCCAAGTCAGAAAAGCCAGAAGCCCCATTCAGACACAGTGAGAAGGAAAGGCTATGTGATTTTTTATCTTGTATTGCGAATGGGGTTCTGCCTTTCAAGCATCTCTGATACATTTTATTAACAAAATTTCCAGAAAAGCTTCTAGAGAAACAGCCTGCATACCTGAAGATCAATCTCTCAAAATCCTGTGCTTGCAAACTCTGCGAACCAAAAGTTTCCTAAAGAATAGCCCTCTTGTAACATGCACTGCGAGTATCAACCAGGCTCTTTAAACAGTCTCAGCAGCCCCACCAGCAGCATGCCCAGCCCTACTGAATGATCTTCCAGGGCAAACAGATGTTTTAAGCTACTCAGATTTATTAGGTTTTGAAAAGCTTATTAGAAGAAGCTAAATAAATGTTAAATTTTTACAAGCTAGTATGTAATCATATACAAGTGCGTTACAATAAACTTATCCCCCTCCACACCCGATTTCATCACCGGAATGGAAATGATGGTGTTTGCACTTAAGAGAGACAGTTGCATCTGCATGCACCGAGAGGAAGAGTTCACATAATGGTTTGTAAGGCATATCAAATTTATTCTGTGAGGTAGATAAAGGTCTTTTAAAGGTCTTACTCCACTTGTGGAATGAATTTCTTATCATGTATGAATTCTGTGTAAAACACTGCTTTTTCCAGGATGTGGTTTGTTTTCTGAGAGGGAAGAGAGAAGCTAAATATTTCCACTCCCATATAATAGAAAATCCTCTGATTTCAACAAGATCACACCCTGAGTGGTTAGTTAATATTGGAAACATAAAAAGGTACACTGTTCTGAAAGATCATTTCATTCCAGCAAAGCTTTTCTAACCAGAAACTGAGTGAATAATTTTGCAATAAAAGAATAGCCAAAGAATAATGGCAATTTTTAGAGGAAAGTAAGTGTAATTTTGGGAAGCAAACTTGAAGTAAATATAAAAATGTAATAAATAATGTTTTAAAAAAACACTCAGAAGCTGTTTTGTGTTTGATCATAACCACATTTCCTTTGCCGAAGAATTAAATGTTTTGAATTTTATTTCATATAAGAAGCTTACAGAACACAGTAAAGGGCATATTTAATTTTTTCCAAGAAAGAGTGGAACAGATAATCTGATAAAACAGCATCAAACTGCTTCCAAGGACAGCTTAGGACATTAGAGTCATTCAGTAATACAACCCCAAAACACTGTGATGTCATGAAGAGGGTTTCCATCAGCTTCAGCAAGCTTCCGGGTGGGCCCACAATGATTAATGAAACGGCTGACGGGAGGTTATTTAGCTGGCAGGCTTGCTGCTCCGTGCCATCGCCCCTCTTCCCAAAGCGAGCTGCAACCCCTCGCTCTGGGAACTTCTCCTATGTGTGACCCCCCCTTTATACGTGTCTGCGAGGACAGGGGGTCTGGAGGGTGCTGAAGAAGCTGTTCTCAAGTGGTGGGAATGTGGGGAGCAACCCCTCTATCCTGTGGAAGGGTCTGGGCATAATAGAAGCAATGGCTATAAGGCAATTTCTTGACTGTGGTGTCAAAAGAAGGCTGATCCCTATAGCTCCAGACTTGACTATTTTTAAGTAATTAAATGAGACAGTTGCACTTTTCACAACCATTAGGAGACAGATTCTGCTCTTGCTTTGGTTTCTGAGAGGAGTCATAGTTATTTTCTTCCTGCACGTTCAAGCCCTTCGAGTAGCTGTATATATCATTCTACATTTCCCCTTTTTAAGACAGCAATATCACTGTTCCACACTATTAAAAATGCCACATTCTACCGCAGGCTAGCAAGTTAAATAATTCTTGCATATAGTTTTCAACACTTTTAAATTGCATTTGGATTATTTGGGAGATAAGGCAACACAGTTATTGTTATCGCTATTATTTTTATTACTTATTCATATTTATGATGTTCTTTAGCAAAATGTTCTGGTTCAGTCTTCTCTGGTTGAAGAGACATGGCGGTAAGTTCTTAGATCACTACTATATTTAGGAATGCACCTGGGTTTGTCATCGACACTGAGCTATTAGCAGATGGGGTAGCAACTGGATGATGACGTGGCCTTGGCAACTTGGGACTTGATCGCCTTCCAACTGGACTGTAACAACATGATCTATCCAGCATAAAAATTCCAGTCTTTAGGAAATTACTGTTAGTACAGAGCACAGCAATAGACATTTTCATCAAAATGGGATGGTTTGGGTGGCAGCCTTATCCTCTGATTACCATGCTGTTTATCCATTGCATATTGCATAAAGTTAAGATTTCATGCTTATCTGCCAGGCTTAATTTGAGGGATGTAGATCCTGAAAGAGATTGTCTATATTTCAGGATCTCAACCACTTTCAAATACTGCTCTCCCCAGGTATAAGTGAGTGCTGTGTTATGAAAATAAGACTTTCTTGTTTGGTGCTGAGTGATTTTTTTAGTAATAATCAAGACTATTTCAGATACTTCCAGTCCTGATGAAAGACATAGTTTTTCAGCCTTCACTAAGAGACACTCACAGAATAAATACGCCTTCCTATGAGTTCTCCAGCATCCCTAAAAACACAGAAGAAACCTCTTATGACAGTTCTTAGCAATGCTGTTTTAGGCATTATTGGATGGCTTGCACAAATCTGAAGAGAACCAGGCACGACGGGGCTGTCCACAGAGCTAGTTCAAACACCAGAAACAGCATGGCCACGTTAATTTGCTCTCCCTGGGCTAATCAGCCCTGCTGAGACATCCTTGTATGAGGCCATACGGAGCACCGCAGTGACACGACTCCTGGACCACATCATGCATGACTGTAAAAAGGGGGTATGCAGCAGGTCGTTCAGAGGCGGACTGGATTTCTCTCCATTCCACTGCCTTGTGTGATGCCGGCATACCCAGCAGTGCCACAGCAGCAGTTCAGTGAGTGGAATTGCCTCAGTGGACTTCCCCCTTGTTCTTACCATATGTATTCAAGGTAAAAAGAGACCATATGCACACTTTATGTCAGTAAATTAGAACACCAAAAACCCAAAATAGATCACTTAGTCCTAATAGACTGGCAGATTCAAAATCCCCTAAACATGGCAAGTTGGTAGCTTTTACATCTGATTGGGATGCAAGCTTTCTGTTTCACAAAGAAATCCACAGCACCTCAATAATTTTCTGCTGTAGAACAAAGTGTATAGCAAGGAAAAGGGCTGTTATGAACAAAAATACTTTCATTTTCTAGGAAAAAAATGTTAAAAACTACATAGCTCATACGAAAAGATTTTATTTCACTGTTGATCTTTTGTATATTTGTAGTTGCAATGAAGTAGGAAGTTATGACAAGGAGAAAAATCAAAACTGTTCAGAAAACCTTGAAATCAGTTGTGCGTAGCTGAAACACATCGTACATATTATTGAAGCATATGTATGCTTCTTTGAAGCAACTCCTACATAAGAACTTTGCATTTTTCCCTTGGAAGAGGACTCAATCAAAAAATTCTCATCTTGGTCTAGCAACAAGTTTCCACTGCTTCTTTATCAAAACAAGTACATAGTGTATGCTTGCACTGTGAGTGATCTGACCAGATGATAGACTCCCTTCCTGTGTAATTGTTACAAAATCTGTTTACTGGACTGATTAAATTATTACCTTTTCCAATTTTTTTTTCCTCTCAATCCTCACTTGGAACTACAAGTCCTCACTGGAACTGCCACAGTAGGAGGTGAAGCTAACTTATGGCTTGCTTTGGTTTTGAGTCCTGCCTTTTCCCTCAGCTGTGATTTTTTCCCGTCTTCATGGCAAGTTTAAAGATGTAGTTATTTCTTTTACTATATCTTAGGTTATATTTATATGAGCGTCCAGAATTTCCAATGATTCCCTAGAAATCATATCCTTTTTTTGCCTAATTTCCTCTGCCTTTTCAATTTTTTAATCAGTATGACATTAGTCTGATTTCTGTAGTTATTGCTAGAATCTTGCTCTTGACTTGGCATATTTAGGAAAAATTGCTTCACTATTAGTCTTTTGCTCCGATGGTGTTTTTTAAACCGGAATTGAATGTATGGAAGACTGCCGATAATGTGATCTTCCACCTCCAGAACAATTTTGTGTGCTTCTCTTTCAGTAACCATGGTAGAAGACCAGTTTAGGCAGTCCCTAACCCCCCTCACTCCTGCAGTGGTGAACTGGATGGGGCACAGATGACCCAGAATAAAAATAACCTAGCAAAAAGGAAAAAAAGCATGTGAGCTTTTTTCTTGTTTATTTTCGGGTGTGGTTTTGTTTTAATGTAGATCACTTTTGTGATACGTTCCAACAAATGTTTTCTCTTTCCTTCCCTGCTCTCTCAAGGCAGTCCGTGCTGGCCAGCTTGTCCTGATGTGTCCTGACCCATCTTATCACACATGATCATTGCGTGTCAGAGTCCAATTGAGGCATAGGGGACGTGATATTCAGAAGTTTCTTGTGTCAAATGAGGACTTTGGTACTTAACTCTGGGACGCGTGATACTCTGCACATCTAATTAGGGTAGAGGAGTTGTGGGTATGGGGAACGAACAGGAAGTGCTAATTAGCTCCCTAATATGAAATATTAAACAAGGGGATGCTCAAGATAGTGTATTTGTCCAAGAATAAGGAGTTTCTGTATAGCTAGGATTCACATGCTAGGTGTGCATATTCTAATTTTGTAACCAGGTCAGCCCTTCAGTTACTGAGTGACAGACGTGTTCAATTCTTTGGAAAAATAGTCTTCTCTATAATAGCCTTGTTGTTAGAGCAGCCGTCTAAGAGGTGGGTAACCTGAGAGGCATTCTCTGTTTCAAGGCAACTAAACCCACAACTCCTGCAAATCACAGTATAAACTTCAGAGATTCTTGAACCCAAACGGCCTTAAAGGTGGGACGGTTACCTAGCTGCTATGCTCCATTCCAGGATGGCAGTGCTCTCAAGCCTGTTAATTACTGTTTCTTGTATAAAAGTGTGGGTACCTGCAGCCTCTCAGATCTGATACCAGATAGGTGGAGAGGTTTTGGAGATCTCTCTCTTGATTGCCTGAATTTGCTCAAATGTGGTTTTGGGGATCTAAGGGCTATTTTGGAACTCATCTGGCTTCACCAGTAGAAATCCAGTTTTTACCACTAGGCAAAATAACATAATTCTCTTGATGCTTCATAACGTGCTTCTTTTTATCAGCCTGGGCTCCTGTATAATTTCGGGGAGTCCTTTAGTTAAAAACATCTGATGGCAGTCCCTAGGCCCAGAGCAAAATCACACAGGTATTCATCAGTTGAACTTCCACACTGGATTTTATTGTCAATAAAGAAGCATTTACTTAGCTTGCTTGTGTGCTTTCAGTACGTCCACTACTCGTGGTACTCAGACAATGAAAACCTGCATCGTTTTGCTATTTTGTTGTATATCAATCAAGTTATTTGGGGCAGCTACTTCATAACTGCCTACTGAACTGTTTCATTTGAACTTATTTGAGTCAGAAATGTTCATGTGCAATCTGCAGCTATCATTGGCCATCCTGGAAGACTAATTTTTTTTTGAATGTCCAAATATTCCATACACTAAGTACTCTACCGTCACTTCTACAGAGTGTAGAACTCATGGCAAATGGTTTGATCTCACAGGCTGACCTCCTGTTTAAAAAAGGCTGATGGACTTTGCTGAAATAAAACCTGTTTGAAATACTGCAAATCCTTAAAAAAATGCAACATCATTGAAAAATTCCTCAAAGAATCAATAGAAACCTTTGGTACATTGTTCTAGTGGGTCATTACCCTCACTGTCGAAAAACTGCACCTAATTTTTAGCCTAATTTAGTCAAGCTTCTATTTCCAGCTATTGGATCTTATTACACTTTTGTTAGCTCTATTGAAGAGCCATCTTATGAAATGTCTGTTTCCCATGTAGGTATTTAAGGACTGTGATTAAGTTATCTCTTGATAAACCAAGTAGACCAAGCCTCTTAAATCTTGCCCTGGAAGATACATTTTTCAATCTCATTTCCCAAGATTTCCCCTAAAACTTCTACAGCTTTTGAATGGATTTCCTTAATTTTAGAAAGCTGGACAGGACAAATATTCAAATAGCTGTGATGATACATTAAAAAACTCAACTTCTTTTATTTTGCTTCTTAAGTTACAACGTATGCAAATGATAATTTTATTAACCCTCTAAAAGAAAATATAGCAGCCTGAGAGCTGCAGGATGCAGATCCAATATGAGGCCATGTTCACAGTAGTTTTTTCTTATGGAGATGTTGCTCATTCTCTAAGTATGATATGCATTTTTCTCGTGCGGGTGACTTAATATTTAGCCATTTCCAAACATACTTTTTATTTGTCTGAACAATTAAGAAATACACTTTGCTATTTTGTACCAGTGACCTAGTCTACACAATGTTTACTCTTCGTTGGGGTTTAGTGTTATTATTTTTTGTTATCTAGGCATTTGCTTATAAGTTTAGAATGTCTCAGGTCACGTGGAGGTAAGTCAAATATCTTATTTGAGCTTGCATCTATTGAAATTGTTAAGAGTTCTCAACAAAACTTGTAAGTACATCAAATCAGTTTGCCAAGATCCATTTTCCACAAATGTTTGTTGATTATCATTTACTGCAGTTTAATATTGTTTAATTTGACTGCACTAATTCCGTGTCTGCTGTTCCATGAATCGGTACAAAGTGGAGGCTCTTCCTCCTGAGAATGGGTTGCCTCTTATAGATCATTCAATATACAGCAAAAGCCAGATTTACAAGTTTCTTGTAATCTATTATTTTTTTTACCTGTGTTTTACACAGTCATATGTAGCCCCAGTGTAAGTGGACAATGGGTAGAAGGAGCTTCCCAGCTCTGTGACTTCAGCAATGGCACGTGATACAGGCAGTTACTCCACACCTACCACTGCTAATGGCATGCTGGACTCCTCCGAGGTAGGCCTGTTGATCACTGTTGTTACATCTCATTTCAGCAGAATGTGTATCAAACCTGTGTATCTTCCTACAACAGCCTTTTCCATTCTCTGTGTTCATTAGCAGCATTACACTGATTTTTTCCTCTCAGAACTTCCATTGCAAAAGACCTCCCATGAAATCCTTAGTCAATTACTTCAGAACATATGCCATCTTGCTTCTTGTATTCCAGATGAAACAGGAAAAGTTGTGCAGACCTTGGAATTAAAAGACCTGCTCTCTAGGCTGGCTTTTAAGCTCACTCTAATGCCCCTAACGCTCACCATGTAGACAGCTTCTGTGGGACTGAAGGAAGATTGCAGATCAGTGCCCTTTCTTTCCTATAAGCTTCTCCTCCTCTGTTTTTGGCTGAACATTTCACCTTTCTATGTGTTTTGGGGCTTGCTCTACAGCCATCCAATGGTGACAAATAAAGTGAAGGGCAGCTTCAGTTTTCTTTAAAATATCTTGGCTTTTCTTTTCCACTCAGTGGATAGAAAGAGTTCTTTTCCTCATGGCTTTTTAGAGCCAAATCTTCCAACTAGAGATTGTACCTGGCACAAACAATCTCTGCACTTTTTATAGTGTCATGAGCTGGCTTATCAACTTGCTAGAAAGAATTCTGTTTCAGTGGGTGATTCTCATTTGATCATGGATCTTATTCTGTCCCATCTCAGGCTATTTTCTGACGGCATATTTGCCATGGACTGAGGAATATTAGACTGTGGCATGACATAAAAATAGAGATTGAATGGTATTACAGAACATTACTTCTTGTGTAGATTATTACAGAAAGATGTAGAGATTTAGTTGAAGGACTCCTATTAGTAGCAGTAAAAGCCTCATGGCTAAATGCTTGTGGAAGGATTAGGAAGTTTGCAGAATTTTATATTTTGTTGAAGGGACTGTTATGCAGTATGACACAGCAAAGCCCTTTCTGTAGAATAGACATAACATGGGCAGCACTAGAAGAAATTGCCTCCTTTTTTCCCAGTGGAGAGCAGCCATGATGTTCTGCAGTGACCACTTTGAGTCAGGAGAAGTTACTCATCTCTCATCATTCAAGGCCAGCTAAAAATGGAGAGAAAATGAACACAGAGAATCTTCGCCCGACAGGTCCCATCGCCTCTCTTTTCTTCAGCAGCATTAAGTGAGCAGTATGAAAGCTGAGCAGAATGAATGTAAAGGTAATCAGGTTCTTCCACTTCTCAGAGGAAAAGGCACATTCATTGTGTTCTCAAACTGAGATCCTACCCCCACAGAAGGTCTGAGTGAGCTGGTGTGAAAGAGGGGTCCTGAGATGCCACTCCACTTGGCTCAAAGCGATTTTTAGTAAAGAATGGGAGCAAATGCTCATCCTCCATGTAAATCTCCATGTCCAACTCAGACATTGCTTCAGGAACCACAGTTGAAGGGGACAAGGAGGAGCTGGAGGCAGAGTGAGAGAGAATGTGGTCACCCTCTGTTTGTGACAAGGTATTTCAGAGAAGTGGTTTCGGTGAAGGAGAAGATCAAGATCCTGTGAACTGTGAAAGAAAGATGGGAAAATCTGTGTCTTGACAAAAGAAGCAGAAAGGAAGATCGGTGGGGTTTGTGAAGTGGCACGGGTGGCATGGCAAGCAATGCAAAAGAATAGCACTCATTTTCAGGTAGCATGGGGGGCAGTGAAGGGAACTGAGCCACGGGCTGTTGGTGTGTGTAGTGAAGATGGGTTCAGCGTGAATGGAGAGTTCTCACAGAGAAGATACGGGATTGAGTTCAATTAGGAAACTACACGTGAACAGTATGTAGGCAAGGAGAAGCAAACCTCCTGATCTATTTTGCACTTACCAGTCCATGGATACTTTCACTGGGACAAACAGCAGCGGCAATTAGTTGCAGCAAAGGTGTTCAAAAGGGTACAAATTAAAACCAAACCAAAACAACAATTAAATAATTCATACCACAAATTAATCTTAAGGAGACATTGTTTTGCTTTGTGATTATGCAAAGCATTTGCACTGAACGCCAGAATAAATATGCCAGCATCTATTTCAGAAGAAATATATAAAAATTACCTTTGAGTAATAATTGCTTTATTTACATTATTTTTACTGGGTGTTAAGTTCTAACTGAGGCTTGATGATCTAGTTAAATATGAAATTATTTTAATGTAACGTTCCCAATGTTGAGAAAAGTATCGGGAAAATTTATTAGAAACAAGAAAAGTAAAAAGCAATGAAGACTCAAACATGAAAAGAAAAATTAAAGTGTCATGAAATCTCGTTTTTTCTGATACTGATCCCATTCATTCACAAAGCATGAAGTTTAAGGTGTTGCTAATAAGATAAGCATTTTAAAAGGCTGTAAAATAAAGTAGCGTTGCAAAATTGTAACAGATTCCTAAGTTTTTAAAACTCATTGGGTATACTTAAAAAATACCACATCTTTTGTTTCTCTTCACAGAAATGGCTGCTGTTCATATGTCAACAGAAATACTGAAGAGTAACTGAAATTTTTAGTCTGTAGCTCTGATACTTCTCACTTTGCTTGCAACAGTAGCTGCAGCAGTACTCTGAAGTATAAGAAGCAGTAGTTTACTTCATCAAATACTATATGATTACAGGAGGTGTTACAACACAGAAATCACTTCTAACTGTGCTACACATCATAATATGTTATTCTCTCGATATTTGAAATAGCTTGAAATGCTCTTTTTTTTTTGTTAATATAAAGTTTATACCGAAGTCACCTAAATGGGTGAAACATATTATTACAGCTTTTGTGAACATAAACTGTGCTTCAAAACATGCATATTTTAATTTGAAGTCCAAATTCTGGGGATTTCCCATACTCGGTTGTGCTAGCCCATGGAACTGACTAAAGTAACTAGAATTTGGCCACACATTTGGCCTTACACAACACTGAAAAGCAGACCATAAAGATCTGTGGGTTTAAGTCTGCACAGTTATGCCACATTCTCACCTTTATGAGGCATGGCTTGCAGTCATGCAGAATGAAGAATGTGTGGAGATCAGGAATCCATGGAAAATACTTCTAAACCCATAGATCTGGGGCCAGTTGAACATAAACATTGACATTTTAATCTGAAACATTTTACTGAACCAGACTTCAAGTACAGTGAATAACATAATGACTGAAAGATTCAGTGTGATGCCAAATGCTGTTGTTTTCAAGAGCAAAGACAAAATAAAAAGCGCAGGTGGTTACTTTCTTCCCTCTCTTCTTTGTTTTTTGCAATTTTTCCGTTCTTTCCTTCTCCTTTTTCTCACTTTTTTTTTCATTTTTGACAGTGGAAAAGTGGAGAAAAGGTTGAAAGAGCAAAATAAATACCTTTAAGAAGCACTTTTGACAGGTTCAGAACAGCGGGTCTGATTGCACCACTGTTTCTATGAACTCCTCGGATCTGCAGCCTTACAACAGTGCCATTGAAATTTCCTGGTATCCACAGAGGAGCTGATAGTGCATTAATCAACAATAATATCCATATCGGTATCTTGCTTTGCCATGGGACTTCCTGCAGACAGACCGCTTTTCTCCAACTTCTGCCTGCACTGCCCAAGCGTGTGCTCCTCTCCCAGTCACCTACCTCTGTGCTAGTAGGTGTGGGACTCATGCGTGTGCGGGTGTTATACATTGGACAGACTCGTTTTCCAGCAATCTGTCTTTCTTTTTTCTCCTCTCACCTGGACCCATAGTCATAGCGTTAACATAATGACTCCTTTTGTGCAGTGTGATGCGAAGGAATTTCAGGGCCTGGAGTTACCTCTCAACAAGTCAGGAAAGATTTTTTTAAACACTGGCATTTATTTCCCATAGCAGTGAATCATCTTTGTGGTAAGGGTAATGTCATACAGTGCCATGAATTATGCCTCAAAACGCATACGAATGCATGTCTTTGGTGGAAGGCCTATTCGGTTATTAGCATTTCATCAGAGTGGAACTTTGAATGATGATTTCAGAGAAGGAAAATCTGCATGAGCATGATTTCCAGCATTGGCCTAGCTCGATAAGAAATGAATAGCTGAACAGAAGGAAATGGTGTTGATGCTTCAGTACGACTCGGGGCCAGTAAATGTGAAAAAAACCCCAAACCTTGCAGAATTTCGGCCAGGTGGCTGCAACTCTATTGACTTCAAGAAAGTTAGTACCCACTGGCAACATGTCATTGCACCACAGAGAGGAAAAACCCAGTCGTCCTCTGTCACTTCCTTCTTCTGAGCATGAGTTCCAGAGGGTCCTCTCCTACCTGACAGCCTAGCTGTGAAGCTTAGCCAGACTTTTATTACTCCCTGGTTTGCATCCCTTTCAAGGCTTCCAGCCATTTCATGGCCTAAGCAGGCAGGGCAGCTTTTGTAATCCTCTTGGAGGAATGCTGTCATCCTTGCGGATCGTGTTTCACCTTCCCCAGAGTGGAGGGATGCCCAGCAGGAACCACGTCAGGCAGCTGTCCAGAGCCTCTGAAACTCTGCCCTTAACGTAGTGAGGGAGAGCTTCTAATGCCAAGAGGATGTTACTGGGCTTCCTAAGGCTGAGCCACTCTCCCACTCACTGTCTTCTATTTTGGAAACAATGGCAATAGCCGGTGCCGCTCACCATGTTTCCAGATAAGTGTTCCAGGAAGAAGTTTCTTTCTGTGTTCCGATGCATGATTAAAGACATGATTTGAGCTAGCAGGGCACACACCGGGTTTTCTCCATCCAGCAACAGCAAAATAATCTCAGCTCCTGAGAGCTTCTTATCCCGTAGTTGTTTATGATAATGTCCCTAACACTATTAAGTCGTGTTTGTCTAGCTCCTAAACACAGATACAAAAGGCACGGTGAGCAGAATCACCTCTCTATTGACGTCATCAGGGGATGCAATAACTTCCACCACAACTGAATTTTATCCGAAATCTATGCTAAAAATGACTGCATAAATATTTGCTTTTTAAACACAGCAAATATACAGCAGTCTGAGTCTCTGCAGGAGATGAAAAAGTTATTTCGTATTTAGTTTTCTACTTAGGTGCCACAAGCACGCTCTTCAACAACGCAGGCTATCTGCCTAAACAGTGGGAGTGACTTTTTGACTCGAAAGGGTATAAAAACGGATTGCCTTTTTTGCCAGCCTTTCTGTCATTTAAAAATTATCCAAGGCTACATTCAAGTTTGATACATTCCTATGCCTCATTGCTGTTCTGAATGAATGTTTATGGCTAAGTTATACATCCCTGGATAACAGATCTGGAATGGAAATATTGACCTAATGGTGCAAACTGTGTTTCCGTACTATAGGACAGATTAATGCTCCTGTCTTTTCATATTATTTTTTTTTTATTTGGTAAAAGCTATATCCTAATTTATAAAACTTTGAGCAACATAATCATTCAAATGGAAAGCATTTGCAAAATATTTTGCCAGCTTCACAGGGGCCAAATCTTGCTATTTTGAGAATCTTTTGTGTAAATATGAAGTTCCTTCGGATTTCCAAGTTGTATAGGAAGGGCTGGCAGGAAAGTAAGAACACCTCTGCATGAAGCATTTTAATTTTTTTTGAAACTTTTTTTCGGTCTCCATGAAAATAAAATTGTTTCCCATTAAAAAAAGAGAATGCGGCACAGGCTAGTCAGTGGTGATTAGGGCACCTACCTCAAATGCGATAGATCAAAGTTCAGCTTCCACCTGTGGATCGGACAGTGCCCTGGGATGCCTAGAGCAGGGTGCTAAGATGAAAAGTTCGTTCTGTGTCACTCCGGAAATCCCCCCCTGAAGCTGACATGCTTTTCTAGAGAACGTTTTGATAAACACATTAATTTTTGTGAAAAACTTTGGTGTCAACGGCAAAAATTTCGTTGTAAGAAATCCCAGTATATATGAGCTGTACAAGGAGCTTAGCCTATTTGTTAGCTTTCCTTGATCCTGGAGAAGTCTACCTGAAAGATCTGGAAGTAATGTCCTTATTACTATCCTGTATTCCCATTTTACCATATTTCTACCTCCTTGTTTCTCACATATCCCCCTTTTCCCAAGTTCTTTCCTCATTTTGTATTGAAAACATAAAGTAGGACTCCTACAAACCCCTTTAACTCCTGGAGCATCAGCCACCACGTCAGTTATGGCCCCACTCAGCGCTCCAGCCCTGTACAGCAAAAGGCCAAAGCAATTCCTACTCTTAAATGCTTTGTCGTATTGGGGGCCTTTGAGTCTGACCCTGCAACCCTTACACATACAAGTACTCCTTGTTGTCCTTATATAAGTAAGAGTTAACCGCTTCTGTGTGTAAAGGTTGCGAGGTGAGTCCCTTTGAATATCATTATCCCAAGTATAATAACTGTTTTGCTGAAACTCTTGGGTTATCTTTTAAAAACCAACACATACTACTCAATGGAGAATCCTGGAGGAAAAAAAAAATACATTAATGTTGCATTTTGAAGGCAGGCAAAGGTCATATGAATGTTGCCCAAGATTTTTGATTGAGTAATGTACTTTGGAATAAGTTGCTGTGATTTTTTGGCAGAACACTGTTTATTGTTCAAGCAAAATTTTTCACAGTTAATAAGATGGTCAGTTGCAGGTATTGAAAATATTTGCCCTGCCAAATACCACAAGAGTGAAAACCCTCAAGCTGGTTGAATAATGAAACAGAAATCATTCCAGCAAACTGCTTGAAAGCTGGTGGAGAAGTTCCCAGAATATTATTTGACCAAAAATGAAACTGTTTTATTGATTAAAAAACAAACAGAAAAACTTACTATCGGCTATTTTCTGGAGGAAATTGCCAAAATATTTTGATGTTGTTATTTGCAAGGAACAGTTTGACTAGTGCTTAATTAGAGCAAAACTGTTTTCTGGTTGTTCTTTTTTTTGAAGTAGATGCTATAGTTTATCCAGATACTTCTCTTCATGCGTAGCCTACTTTCCATTGGCCGTATGATACCATCAGTTTTTAAGCAGACTCTCCAGTGATGTCAATGGAAAATTCTGCTTAGAAAGCTCTGGTTATTTTTTACTGCTTTACAAGCAGAGAGAGTATATGAATCACAGTACTGAAATTGCACTTGGACAACAAAGACCAAAAATTTTGCATTAGTACGTAATGATTCCGGAACAAATGCTGCTTTCAGGAACATCAGCCTAATATGGACAAACACTGCTAGCGTAAATGAAAATACAACACAGCTTTGCTGCAACGGTTGACCAGCGACCTTCGCATACCCTAACCCCGTGTTCTGTAAGGTGCAAAAATGCTTTTCTGATATTGGGGCCTCTGGACTTGCCCTGCTTCCAGCCATCTGAGCTACATCTTTGCCGTAAATGACTGAAGACACGCTCACACTTCCACTGAAATCTCACGTAAAAATTGTGCTCAAATTCTGTATTAACTTATGTACAAAAATACACAGACGCCTCCATTGTTTCCACGAATCTCAGAGAACAAACACGGCAATAAATAATTCTCTTCTTATCGTGGAACATGAAAACCTAAATCCAAATCTGATTTAAATTTGGAAGAACTTAGCAACAACAGCAGCAGAAGCCTTACGAAGTAAAATATGCCCAGCCAACAGTGAATAATACAATACCCAACGACCAGTCCTCTGTTTCCAGTGAAACAGCAATTGAACTCTTATACAAAGCCTGAACACACTGTTTACATCCTGAGGGGAAAAAAAAAGGAGAAGGCGTTTAGTATGTACTAGTTCCAGAGATAAACTATCTATAGTTTGAAATACTGTTGGGGTTTTTGGTTTGGTTTGTGTTGGTTTGGTTTGTTTTTTTTTTTTTTCAAAATTAACCTGTCCCCCCCTAAAAATAAAAAAAAGAATAGAGGAAAAAATATTAACTACGGTGTGGTTAAAATTCAGATCAGTGCTCTACACTTCAGTCCTGTTGTGTTCAGCCTGTTTAGCCACTGGACGTGAGGAAGATGCTCGGGACTTGCAAGCAACCCACCCACTTCCAGACAGAATTGTAAGTGCTGTGCTTAGGAATGCTAAATTTGCAACCGGGTTAATTGTGTGCAGCATCTGGGAAGCCTCAGCCGAGTCCTGCGGAGACGCTCATGTTTGTTCATGGTGCTGGGAAATCAAGTCGTTCAAAGAGAAAGGAAAATCAGGGGCAAACCCTGATGGTTTTACCCAAGCGAGTAGCCCCGGTGATAAAAGGCTCAGGAGAGGATGCCAGGGCTCGCACAAAGTTTGATCTTAAGAGGCTCTGTGGAAGCGTAGCTGCTTATTCCTCAGATCACACTCCGAGGGAGCCACAGAACCCAGAGAGGAGCTCTGCGGCGGGTGGATATCTCAGCGCTGCTCGCCCGTGCCGCAGACAGCCTTTGCGAGCAGAGCCCCGCCGTCCGTCCCCGTCCCCGTCCCCCATCCCCCCGCACGCCCACGCCCGCATCCCGCGTCGCCAACTTCGGGCTGGCGGGACTCGGCCGGCGT
>VZSC01000073.1:99305-109305 GCA_013398225.1 Steatornis caripensis | reverse complement strand
CCTGGCAATCTGACATCCTTCTCTGCGCCCTGGCACTGCTGGTAAAGGGGGAATGGTAGTCTGTGACTGAGTGGGTAGGATACTTCCCCATAACCTCTCAAAGTTGAACTCTCTCAAGCAGAGCAGGGAATGGAACATGGGAGAGCAAATTATAAAAAGTCAGGGAAGACGCTATCGTATTGTCTGAGTTTTATTCTGATTAGCTGCGAGGAGAAACCTTTGAGCTCACCGCTGGCAGGGTTTCCGGACTGTGGGTCTCAGCATACAGAGGTGCCTTCCTGGAGCTAGTCATGCACGCTGAACAAGGTGCCTGGCCTGCTCCTTCTGTAGCCTGCTGTTTTGCTTTGGTTTTTACTCAGAGGTTGGGTCACCCTCCCTACGGACTTGTTTGGGAACCACAGCATTTTAAGCATAATTCTGGGGAAGCGCATGGTGTCAATTGAAGTTCCCGTCCCAGGGGGAGTGGGGAAGGAGGATCAGTTCCCTTTACTGGTCTCATCTGGGGTGTGGAAATATTTTGCCATACCTCAGAGGAAGGCTGAAGTAAAGGAAATTAATACTATCTCTCATTTAATTGAAAAGGATGTATATGCTTACTAGCTTCCACCATGTTGGCCCAGTTCTTTTCCTGGTCAGGTAGTATGAAAGTCTAAAGTTGGAACGTGATCTGGATTGTTAAACATATCTATTTTTTAGAGATTAAGAATACACTTAAAGCAATAGAATGCTCTCATACTGAATAAACAGAGAAGTGACTGAGATATGCGCCTCTCATAGGAACGATGAAATTATTGCTTGCTATGCAATCTGAAGTGGACATATCTATCCATAAAGACTACTAATGAAGAGACTTTCTACCAGTGTTACTTTTTTGTTTTGTGGTGAAAAATCCAAACCAGTGCTATCGCTATCTTAAGAAACTGTTAGGAACTCGTCCTCCTCCATCCTCAGCATTGGTGGATACCTTCTTCCTCAGGTCTGTTATGTTACTTAGAGATAAATACTTAAACATGAGATGCTCAGCCTGGAGTCTTTAAGGGCGCTAATGGCCAAGCCATCTTTGAGGCATTGACATTAGAGTTAAACCAGCTAAGTTTGAAGTGTAACTTCCACTGTTGCTTATCTATCTGAAACAAAAGTTTCTTTAAAAAGATGGGTATTGTTAAACCAAAGTGACATTTTGACCTGTAGGGCTTTTTTGCATTTTGCCTGCCCTCCAACCCCCCAAGCAAACAGTGTAATTAAACACTTACCTGTATCAGAGCTGATATTCCTCCCTGTTTCCTTGAGAGGTGAGTTAATGCTTTCCATTCTTTTTGAAATGAGTTCACAAATATAAGTGGCAGCATTAGCTTCTTTAAGTCAAAAGTAAAAGACTTCATGTCTGGCACAAGCGAACCGTATTTTTCCACGGTCAAACCTTGTTGCAAGTCCATAGGCAGAGTCAAGCTTACGGTATAGCTTTCCTTGCTTGATAAACTCAGATCAGAACTAGTAGCTACATTATTCAGACTTGAAATTCACTTTCGGATTGCAGCCTAAATACACACAAAAGAAAGAATTCCACAAAAGTGTTGATTGAGAATTTCTGGACACAAAATACGTTCTAGCAAACTGCTGCTGATTCAAAAAAAAAAAAAAAAACCAGCTGTAACTCAAATAAATCATTTTGTGGTTTGAATCAAGCATTTTTCATCCCTTTATTCAGCATGTAGCACGCAGATTAATGGATGTGCTTCAGTAACTTCGACAGTGTGTGTTCACTGAACAATTGGACCACCAAACAAGGGCTTCTTCGGTCTATTCTCACATCAATGAGACACTCAAAAGAGTTCCAGATTACTCCTTTCTCCAACTCCACTCACAAGAGTCCGCTCTGAGTTGTAGACATTTATCTGACATGACTGATAAATTTGGGCAATTATTCTCCCTCTCTCTGGAGATCCACTTTGGCCCTTGCAGCTGTAGATCAATTGAATAATATTATAAGACACAGTGTGCATGGACAGCTAGAAGAATCAATGTAGTAAAAGAGGTTTAAAAGCTCTTCAGTCAGTTGGAAGTAGAGAGTAGAGCTGGCATCACTTTCAGTTAGGGAGGTATCTACGTTTCTCAGTACAAACTTGGGCTTTGATTTCCGTAATTGCATACATAAAACTACATTCATGCAACATGTATGAACAACAGCTACTGTAATTGCACACGCAGGAAGATTACTTACCCACTTATTTGTTCCTGCAGTTCCTTCGTGTATTTGGCAGTTATGGTCATTGGGTAGAGAGTTTTGGAAATCTGGCATATGTTGCAATCATTCAAGCAATAAGTCCTACCGTTGAAGAGGCAGAAGCATAACCTCATCCAGGGAAATCAAAGGAAAAGTACTTTTTTTCTGATTCTCCTAAGTTGCTAATTGCAGCACAAGGTGGACCATATGTTGAAGCTGACCCCATACTTGAAACGTATGCCAGGAGGGATCTCCAAACTAGAGACAGAAAGGAGAATCTGAAGGGTATCTGAAGCAGCCACAACACAGCACACAGCAAGTGTCTGGCCAGGAAAGCACTCATGGCATCTCTAGGGCACAAAGGCACAAATCCTCCAATCATTTCCATGTTGTCAGGACTCCGCAGGTGTCAGGTTGGACTTCTGAGGTGCTGAAGGACTTTGACACTCTGTTCGACCTTCTTCAGGTCACTGTAGACAGAAGGTGAAGCTTAGGAGGTAATGCTGGGATTTGGTACTTCCTTATCACACGTAGCCCACCTTGAAATAGAAAATTATTTATTGGTTGAATGCTAGAAGGTGACCACTGACTTTCAATGTAGAATAAAGGCAGTTCTTCCTGAAAGAGTTGTCATCTACTCTTATTTCATCCTCAGGCAACAAACTTGCGGGTGCATGTGTTTGTGGTGCATGTGTTTTCATAAATATGCCTGCAAGGGAGAAAAATCAACCCATACCCAGTATGTTATATGCCTAGTCCATTTCATACATTTTAAGTTGTTTATTTTAAATTTTAGAGACTTATTGCCAATATTCTCAAACTTTCTCTGCTATCTTCCAAGAGTTCTGGAAAATTTACTGTGGACATAGGCCTAGGTAGAGCTCATTGTCCCTCACGTACTGGCTGAAAGTAGTCCTTTCCACAGGCACTCTGTCTGCTTCCGCAAGCTCCTTTTGTTCTGATGAAGCTCTGTTGCTCTGAGGGCTTTGTCCATGCGGGGTGTACAGCTTTGGAACTGGCCGGTTGCCACTGTAAGATGCTTATAGGTCCCTCTTGAGTGTGTATCCTAAAGCTCTGAATACGTGTGTATTTGCAGGAATGGATGTAACTCACTTCAAATTATTGTATAGATGGTAGTACGTGAGCTTCATATGCAGCTCAAGCAGTTCACTGAATTCGTAGGTTACTTTAAATGGCAGGGACTCAGTAGCTTGAAAAATAGTCTTGTATGGTCTTATAAGGGTTATCAGGCAGAACAAAAGTAGTCACTTAGTTAAATTTTTCAAATTCTGACAACCAAATTTTGGCTCTGGCATACGCACGCACACACATGCACATACACCATCATATTAGTGTTCCGTTGTTAACACACTTTTCGATAGCTGCATTTTATTATACAGCTAGCTGTAGTTCTCACTTCATCACAAAATTCCCGTTAACACAGTTGGGAGTTTTGCACAGAGACCAAGGACCAGATATTGCTGCATCTCTTAACTTTTAGCTACTGCACCATTCCAGAAAAATCCACATACATTTCCAAAACATATCTCCTGGTAAAATAAATGCATAGAAAATGCAACTATGTAACAATGATATAATGTTAAATACAGTGTAAAGTCTAAAAATATGTAAATAAGAAGACCATATGCTATTTTGTCTCACTGTGGCTGCTAAGCATTAAGTATATCTCCTTATTTACTACAGATTTTTGAAAATCCTTGTCTATAGTAAGCTCTTAAAATAAAACCATGAACACGACAGACATTTAAAAGATGTTCAGAAAATTGTGCAGGATAGCTCTGGAGAAAACTTTTGAGAAAAAAATCTCGTAATACATGTGAAGATTAGCAAATAGGTTTCATTATTGTTGTCATTATTATTAATATTAGCAATTCAAACGATAAGATGTGGAAGCAAGGCTTTAATGAAGTGTGTCTGCAATGGAGAAGCTCTATGTTATCTGCTCTATTTGTGTATGACCTCTGGACTTCCTAAATAGAGGTTGCTTCTCCTGTTTCAGGAGACAGGAGTGGGCTCATGGAGAGTGGTGGCTGTAACAGAAGCTGCAGCTGTCCACCACCGCTGCCTGGCATGGTGTACTCTCTTCTGTGTCACCTTGTAATCAAGATGCATCTGTTTTGATTGTGTTTTCCTCTGTGTGAACAAAAAAAGTACTGTACTCTACAAAATGTATTTACAGTAAGCTGGTGGAGAGTAGGAAGTATGCCTTGTTTTCTTTCAGGGAAGGAAATTAAATAGAAGATGAATTCAATGAAAGGACAGGAGCTTTTAAATAAATAAAATTATGTGAAGGAAGTTATGTTCTCTGCTGGATCAAAGCGACATGGTATCTTGTCCAGCCATGGTACATTTCTTTTTAAAGAACGTAGGTTAAAAAGCTTTTACACAAACATTTGCAGAAAAAAAAAAAAGAGTCCTTAAAAAAAGGAATTGTAATTAAAAAAAATATTTTTAGGTCTCCATAGCACGCACGAGTTTCAACGTCTTGATTCTTAAATTTTCCCAAAATCCCAAGATTCCCAACTGAGAATGGGAAACATTTGGAGCTCTGTTTTTCAGAAGTGTCTAGAAACCAAAGATGCAAGGAATGACAACTCAGTGCCTGAGAGTCCTGGTACTTAGAATCTTAGATTCGTAGAGTACTCTCAGTTGGAAGGGACCCATGGGTATCGTTGAGTCCAGCTTCTTCCTCCACATGGGGCAATCCAAGTTAAATCATATAAAAAATAAGTTAAACTGTAAAGTTGAGCATTGTTCAAACACTTCTTGAACACCAACAGGCTTGGGGCCATGACCACTTCCCTTAAGACCTCGTTCCAGTGCTTGCCCACCCTCTCAGTGAAGAATTTTTTCCTGCTATCCAATTGGAATTTCCCCTGATGAAGTTTTAAGCCGTTCCCTCACCAGATGCCAGAAAGAAGAGATCAGCAGTTCCCTCTTCGCTTCCCCGTCATGAGAAAGTTGTAGACAGCAGTGAGATCACCCTTCAGCCTCCTCTTCTCTCAGCTGAATAAATGAACAATCCTCAGCTGCCTCTCATAAGTCATGCCCTCTAGTCCTTCCACCATCTTTGTTGTCCTCCTTTGGACACATTATAATATTTTTATATCCTTCTTACTTTGCGGAGCCCAAAACTGCACACAGTACTTGAGGCGAGACTGCACCAATGCTGAGCGTAGTGGGACAATCTTTTCTTTCGACCGGCTGGCAGCATCGTGCTTAGCGCACCCCGAGATACTCCCGTCCCTTTTGGCCTCCAGGGTACATTGTTGACTTCTGTTGAGCTTACCATCAACTACACAGCTGCCTGTGTGATTTTAGGCACTTAAATACTTTGACTTGTCTGGCTGTAAGAACTGAACTGAGTACATGGAGAGAGCGCTGGGCCTCCGCCTCGGCTGCTCTCTGCCGCTGGCGTCTGGCCCAGGGGCAGTACGCTCGGCGCAAGGCTGGGCTCACACGGGCTTCCCTGTCATGCTCACCTCCTGATGCTTTGCACTGTCCAGTGTGGGTCAGGGCCAGAGGAAAAAGGTTAGGGCTGTAGAAATGAGGGACAGCTGTGATAATGAAGGTACCGCTAAAGGTATAACTGGCATCGTATCTTCTGGAAGAGAACGAGACTCATCGAGTTGTCTTGCAGCTTGAATCTTAATGAGTTGACCCTCATCCCCGTGTAGAGTGCTGTCAGCCCATTGCGTTGGACGGAACGCAAGCTCCTACTCGTTGCATATAATTTTTGGATCAGTTACTTACCAGGTATTTTCAGTTCTAAAAGGTAAAAAGTGAAGGTATGGTAATATATCATGCCGTTTAAACACAAATGGCTGAATCTGTAATGGATAGCTCATAGGCTAATCATTACATTCCTCTGTAATAAAAATTTCTTATGTAAGTAAGGGGCGGGGAGTTGGACTGCCATCAACATCTGCAAATTGTGTGAAACCCTGAATGTCACTGTCCTATATTTCCATTTGTAAAATGACTTTGCCTGGACCCTTTGTAGAAGGATGTTCATTCACAGATAAGAGTCTAATGATACAATGCTGCTTTGCCTTGCATTCAAAAGGTTCTCTTTGTGGAGGATCTTCAATGATTAGCTTCCGAAATGCTTAGTTATATGGCAAAGCTTTCAGAGTGCAATGCAGAATCATAGTCAGGGTTTCTTGTGGAAAAAAAAAAAAAAAGAAAAGTTTCAGCGATTCTCACTGATTGAAATATACTGTCTTGGACCCGTATCAGCATTTAGTAAGCCTTTATTGTTCTGCCGTGAGTACATACAAAAACACCTGAGGCAGTCTCACATGCTTTTTCATACAATTATTTACACGTAAAAATACGTCTCCTTCATTAATCACATCCGCGTAGTAGATGTATTCACCCCTATATCAGAACATCGTACAATAAGGCATGGAGAAGTTAAGTGACTTATTTACAGATGTGCTGTGGGCAAGTGAAACTTTAGAATCTGAATATGTATACCATAGTTACCCGCCTGCTGTTCTAGGCAAAAAAAAAACCACTGCAGAAGATTAACACTCAGTACTTTGAAAAAATACTTGTCTTAACACATTCATTTACTGACTGTATCTGAGGTTGAACATGCCAATATAGTTTTATAGCAAAAAATGACATTTAAAACGTAGAAAAGAAAACATTGAAATAGTTCTCTGCAGCGGGGAAAAAAAAGATTTTGAATAGTTATTCCATTTCCCAGTTTTCAAAGGTTCTGCATTAAATGAAAAACCTCACTCAGTAGCTCCTGCATTTGCCTGTTTCTGGTGTTAATTATCTTTTGTTTGCCCTTGATAATCCTGAGGTTGGTATGCAGATAATGAAGGCTGCAGAATCATCTCAAAGTGTAAAAAACAATGGCATTGTCAATTCTGCATCACAACACTTTATAAATTATGAATGTTATCCACATTAAGGAGAATGGTAGACTTTTAAAATTACTTCCATGAATAGATTAAATTACAAGTATTATTATATTTCATTTTATTAAGTGCATCTTAGCAGTTATTAGGGCAAATGAACATGTTCTCTCAATTACATAATAACATTAGAACTAAAAATTATGCATTGACACTCCCAAATGCATAATGCTGCATTGTATATTAATCATCCCAAACAATATTTTCAGTTTATAGGAAGACAATTATTACTTATTGAACAATAGCATTGTTATTGATTTATTGCAATTCAACTCAAAGAATGATTTTTTTATATAAAAGCGTTAATTCTTTTCTGGATAGTTTAATAATTCTAGCTCTTAGAAAAAATGTAAGTCTTTTAATTACTCTCTTTTATTAATCTAATTACAATAAGACAAAGTTTATCATATATTTCATTTTTAAATATCCTGGATAAGACAATGTAGCACACATTCAGCATATACCAATTAATTTAAAAGAACATTTGTTAATTTTACTTTTAGCAAATGGTAATTATTTACATGATGTGGTTTTTAAGTTACTTTTTAATTCTCTCAAACGATCCTAGTGGTCAGATCTGTGGATTGTCATGCTGCCTTTTATTCCAAGAAAAAAATTTCATGTGAGTAAGTAGATTAGTAATGTTTAGGGCAGCATCTAAGAAGAATAGGGAAAGCACCTGACACCAGCCCCCTGACTCAAGTGGCAGCATTTGAATTCATTTAAGTGAGAGAAGGATTGAGACCTTGCACAGTATAGACACATGTGACAGCCAGGCATTTTAGATGCCTGCAGAGCAATGGTTAGCGTAGATAATCCCAGATACTTTTGCAGTATCAAATTTTTATTTGGCTGTGTTACATGCATTCCTACATGCAGCCCTCATAAATGTATTTCTTTATTTAAGTTGTTCAGATAACCGTGACTCACTGTTTCAAATATTTCTAATACTTTGCGTTAATTAGATCTGGCAATTCACATACTGATGTACTGTTATTTACTTTAACATAACTGGCAAATTTTTCAGCATGATTACTTAAGGGATAATCATTCAATCATTAAAAATGCAATTTTTACAGTGTCAGCAATTTTTCTTTAGACAAGAGATTGTTCTCATTTATTGCATTTTTCTATTTTGATTTTAATTTGAGTTTAACACATTTGCTGTCAATATCTTTGTCGGATTGTGTCACTTTATAAAACGTTGGTACACGCTAGACTGATGTTTTGAGGGAGAAGCTATTGACTCATCAGTAAAGTAACAAAAATAAATAAGAGAAGCTTGTGGTATTATTCATACCAGCTACAGATCACAGTCAATAAATCAGCTTTGAAAGAGAATACAAATTACTTAAATTTGTTGGTCTAAATATTAAAATGCTAACACATGCCTCTTATCATGAGTCTTGATCATGAGATATGATCTGCTTGATTCAGCAAGAAGAGTACATAGATGTGCAGTAATACATACTCCTAAGGAATACAAAAAAAAGTGCATTTTAATTTGATATATTTTTGAGTGGGAACACAGTGTCTGAGTATCTGAGTGTCCTTTGTGCTGCTTAAAAACTTTGTCCTCGCGTGTTCTGCGCTTATGCTTCCTACCAGCTGGGGTAGAATTTATGAATACGACCTGCTGAAAGCCTGTGGAAATGTCTCTAACAGCAAACATTTAGAATCAGCAAATGTTTTAATTGGTCATTTCATGGGTGTATGTAGTCAGGGTAATTAGACATTGTTTATATTAGCAGCGTATTAGGTAACATGAAATGACTAGGTGATCCTTCTGGCCTAATGTTATTGACTAAACAAAGTAAGTTAGACTCTTTATCACCGTTACATCGGATTAAAAATGACTGGAACTAATATACATGCAGTTGACAAAACAACTAGCCTTCTTAGTTCCAATTAGTCCTCAATTAAACTGTATCAGCAGTGGTGTCAGACTTACGGCTACACTAAATTGTCTTTGAATCCGTCTGATTCCTTTAGTTCTTCCTCTTGCCACTAAGAAAGTTTCAGACATGAAAGTGTTAACAGCTCCTTCGAAATTACTCCTATTTAAGAAGAAAAATCATATTACTTTCTTAATCTTTCTAATTCTATTCTCATAAGATGATCTTGGATTTGTTCCTTTAGCACAGACTCTTTAGTGCAGTCCTGAATTCTGTATTAATGAATTGAGAAGATGACATCAGGCTCTTAGGTAAGTGCTATAAACTCAGTCATATGATTTTTATAGTAAGATATCATGTGTAAAAAAAAACCCCAGTATTTTCTCCTTTCTTACATCAATGTTTCTTTGAAAAGTAATAGTTGGATATTATGTAGGTAGCACACAAAAGACCGTGTAGTAGTTTGTAATTTACCTTTTGATCATCACAAGAAAAATTTCTACTGGGAAATGAAAGCCAAACATAATTCACTAAAATTACACTGAATGCCCTCTAATCAATACAGATAAATCTAGAGTTTGTTGTTAAATCGATCCTCTCCTTTATAGAGATATACTGTCTTGATTGTTTTAGGGATAATTATTTCACAGGGAATTTTTACGATGATTAGTAGAAACGAGACAACAGTAAACTTGACTCGGAGCCATTGAATTAGTGTGCTGCAGAGTGCATTTGTCTCTTCTAGTTTGAGGCTTAGTGATATCAATACTGATTTATATCATTTCATGCGATGATGTTTTCCTGAGAGAAATGAAGTGAAGCTGATTTCATTTCAGAAACGAACAGCCTCTGTGTTTGTTTTTCTTTTATAAAATTGTCAGCTCTTGCCAATATAAATACTCACTGATGCAGGCTTTCCCTTCCTGCTT
>VZSC01000073.1:89305-94305 GCA_013398225.1 Steatornis caripensis | reverse complement strand
TTTACACCAATATAATCTTCCTTAAACTATTAGAGTCAGTGGTAAATCATGCTGGAGAGAGGGAAGAGGAAAATCAGTTATTGTACATATAAATTCATTGGAAGTGAAGTGTCACACATATATCGAGATGACTACAGAAAGGTATATACTACATTTATTTCAATTCTTTGCCTTATTTGGACTCACACCTGAATTTAGGATTCTAGTCCACTTTAGCATCAGATACTTAGATGAATGCCATAATGTATGTTTAATTTTTTATTTAGCTTTTGTACCAGCAGTGAGGATCCAAACTGTCACAAACGCTCAGCTGTGTTCTAGTCCAAAGGCATCCTAGTGGATGGTGTTGTTCCTGAGAAATGCCTTAGAAATGATTGTTCCCACTGAAGTATCAGAACAAGAACTAAACCATAGTTCATCATTATCTAAGATCAGTACATTTTAGATAGCACTCCAGAAAACCCATGAAGAATCAACTGGAAATTCATAGCGAAAAGAACTTGGTACTCACCAGAAGTTTATACTTGTTTTTCCTGTTGTTTCCAAGTATTACTGATGGATGCATGAAATGCAGAGTTGCCTGTAAAGGTATTCAAATTGAAGTCAGTGCCAAAGAGTGTGTTTGTTATCATTCACAGTTGAGAATTCAACATAAATGTGAGGGGTCGTTTGCCCAGGAAGACAGACCTACTCTTATTGTGCTTGGCCAATGTGCTGGAAGAGACCTCTGTTGGAGTGACACAGGGAGACGGCAGTAGACATTAAAATTGAAAATCTTGTTGCACCAAGCAGTGATGAGGGGATCTGCGACACAGGGCAGTACCTCCTCATACCTGAAAAGGAGGAACTTTATGCAGGTATCAATAGGTTTTTTCCTTATTTCTGTATTTTATGCCCTGTCAACAGAGAAGTTGACTAGTTAATTCTGAATGACGGAATAGCTACAGAGAACCAGAAGACCCTCTACATAAGCTCCTAGAGGCATAAATATTATTTATAGCACTTCATTCTTATTTAACTGAGGGAAGTAAGTGCTAATAAATGCTCAAAATAAAGAGATTAGAAATGTGATTTAGCACAGTCAGGGATGATGGTTATTCATCAGAAATACCTATTAATTTTTTTCTATTTATTTTTCTTCATTTTTCATTGACATAGTTGCCTAAGAGACTGTTTTGATAATGATAGTTCAGGGAGGAGCAAATGCATGCACCAAAGACTTGGATGAGCTTCTGCTATTTGAATTTGCTAGAGATTTTATTAAATAGCACCGTAGCTCAGGACAAGCTGATCGCATTTCACAGCCTATTTCGCTGTACTCCCTAAATGCTGATTTACCAAGAATGAAATGCATGTACACATACTCTGGAGCATGTGTTAAAGCTGTGCTAAACATTTTCCATGTAACTTCCAGCTGGCAACATTTTGCCAGAAAGCCTGGTACTTAGAAATGATAAATAAATAAAACAAACAGAAACTTGCGCTGTAAGAAGGAGACAATGAAACAGCTGCAGGGCATGGAGTAAATTCAGCTTGACTTGATGTGGACACAGTGGCTGGATTTTACCCAAGAGATATTAGCAACATTCGGATTCCTAAGGGGAAGACTGTGGAGAGGGAAGAAGGGATCTCATTGGGAGGTCTCTTAGCACATTTGGAAAAATAAACACAGAAACGATGAAAAATAATATTTAAGCAGCAAAATCAGCATACACTGTCCTCCTGCAGTATGTTAAAAAAACATGAACTTGTCTCAGAAAGAAAAAATAATGAACAGATCTTTGTTTGGTTTTATTTTGTTTGGAGGGAGAATAGGAAGAAGATGGAGCGGGGCTGGAGCCTTGGAAGGGAAACTGTGTGACAACAACCGCCACCAAGTGAAGGAAAGAGAAACAGTGAAGGTAAGGAAAGCAAGAGCAAAGAGGGTGTATCAAGGGTACTTCTAAAGGGTGCTACTCATTAAAAGAAAAGAAAACCCATCCAAACTTCTTTAATTATATTTGTAAGGGCAAAAGTAACACATAGCACAAATGCTTCTGTCATGAAAATGTTTTCAGTTCAAGCAAAAATGAGAGCAGGTCCTCAGCACCAGTACTGGTTACTACAAGTGCAGTAGCAAAAGCTGCAGTAGGTGGAACATTTATGTCTGTTTTTCTTTACCTTTCATGGGTGGGCTGTCTTCTACTTATAGTAGTGTACATTGATTGTGCTTTGATGAACATGTTATAGAAATAGCTCACTGAGGCTTGTATTATCACTGTCCCCTTGTTATTGAAGGCCAAATCCTGTATTTGTTTCTCGTACGAGGTAGATCTATATATTAAGGACGAACACTCAGATATATATTAATGCTTTAGGCACCTACATTTGGAAACAATGACCTTAGGACTGCGTAAGGCCCAGTGTCAGTGGTAAAACTGGAAATCAGGGATCAAACTTATAAACAATACCCATCAAGTGACTAAATCAGATTCCTATATGTTGATTTCCTGTTACTCAACTGGTTCGCAGAACTTTTTGAGTTGGAAAGTGTAGCAGTATAAGAGAAAGTAAAATGGGGTCACATTAATCTATACTCTCTTATGTTTTCACTCAAACGCCTGAAGGAAGTTAAGCAAGAATTTCCAACATAACTGCCACTCTGACTTTGGCTTGACTGGGTTGTCATGATCAAATGACTTCACTTGCCTGCTATGTGCTCCTCTGCTTTTTATGTCCTTGATATCCCAGTTTATACACGCGTGCATGCTGGCTTCCTCCAGGACACCACAACCCTTCCTGATAATTGCACTGCTAAAGCTACCCGCTGTGTTAAAGGTCAGCAGAAGGGCCTTAGCAGTGAAGTGGCACTTGCCTATCAAAATGCAAAATACTGGGGTGAAAGAAGTAAAACTCAACTATTATACGTTACAAAACTCGAGACATTCAAAGTCGAGTGTATCATTCTCATGTTCCAATACCCAGAGAAGAATGTCACAGCATGACTCCATCCTCGTGACGGAAACTGAAAGAAGAATGAAAAATAATGCAAAGTTATCTCCTTCTTGTTAAAATCTATTGGAATCTTGTGTTCTTCCTCTGTTATTGCGCTGAAATAAAGACATTTTAATCCCATGGTACAACTGAAAGAAGCCCTGATCTAATAATTGCAAAACCTCCCAATCTGATATTTTAGAACTCAGACTATTTGTCAGTTATGAATATTCATACATACCACTAAAAGAATTATATTCTGTCTGCAGTTACAGGCAGGAAATGAACATGGTAAATTCTAAAGAGACAGCAGTATTTTATGGAATACTTGTGAAATATTAAGGGCACCGACAAAAGATTCTTGTAGGAAAATGGTTCAGGAGAGGTATATAGAACAGTGATAATGTTGCCATGGAATATATATTTGAGAGGTAAACAAAATGCAGGAATTCATCTCAAGTCTTAGAAATGTTGGAATTCTTCAAAGTAACCTGGTAATGGGTATGTTTCTCTTACAAGCAGGAGTATCCGTGCTGGTCAGGTAAGACATTGAACGTGAAAGGCTTATACAAACTTTGCAAAAAATTATCTGAAGAAGGAATTTACATCCTGAAAGCCTGCCCTAAGGTTTACAGTTAAGCATAGTTAAAAATGTGAAATATTTTACACTTGTATGTGTCCCTTCCTTTACAATTAATTAAACTGCAGAATTTCTTGATGGTAAAATAATAAACGTTTGAGAAGATTATTTTCCAGTGCTTTCTGACAAGTCAGCACTTACACATAAAAAGGCCTCATCTCACCCTAGCAAAAAATGGACTTGTTCCAATGGCAGATGCACTAACCCAAGAAGATGCTCAGTAAGTTTATTGGTTTGGAGAACTGACTTTCATCTGACTTGCAAGACAGTGTTCACAGTATTCCCTGAAGAAATGAAAGTGGCCTTTTATGAGCTTGCCTATTAATAAACACGTTAAAAATAGAGGTAAGGTAGTGTTGAGACCTCTAAAACCAGAGGCTGATACTAGCCTATCTGCTACCACGCTGCTGCTAAAAGGAAGGGAATGCTCTCTCTTCTCCCTCACCTCTCTTCCTGCTTTTCCTTCTTTTCCTCCCTCGTCCTGGCAAGACAGTTGTCCCTCCCTTACAGAAGCTCTGATGCTGCATTGGGCTTTTTTTTTTTCTTTTCTTCTCATTAATACAGCAGAAAACCCCTCAGCTGATCTAATGGCTTTTCTTCTGCCATTCTAAGGAATTAAAGTTGCCTATGATGAAGTCTGGCAGGCTGTAGAGCCAGCAGAATTTTGTAAAGACCAGAACTTTGCAGTTGTTGGTAGGAGGCAGTAGCTTTGTTTTCTGGCAATGGACAGATGTTAACTCATCTCTCTGTATCTCATGGGACTATATTCCAAGACTGGAGCTCTTTTCAAAAGTGATGGGTTTTCTCGGGCATGAAGAGTCAAATTTTGTAACAAAAGTACTTATTGAAATGTTCGTGGTGTGTGATGGGAGAAGACAGACCAAATTGTTAGAAAAATAGTTTCTTGCTAAAAATAGGAAAACTGATTTATTCAAGAACCGCTTCCTGCAAGCTCAGGATCAATGCATCCCTATGAGGAAGAAGTTGAGCAAAGGAGGCAGGAGACTTCCATGGATGAACAAGGAAGTTGTAAAAAAACTCAAAGGGAAGAAGGAAGTTTACAGGATGTGGGAAAAAGGACTAGCTACTTGGGAGGAATATAGGACTGTTGTCAGAACATGCAGGGATGCAACACGGAAGGCTAAGGCCCGACTGGAATTAAACCTGGCAAGGGAGGTTAAGGACAACAGGAAAGGCTTCTATAGGTACATTGGCAGCAAAAGGAAGACTAGGGAGAATGTGGGCCCGCTGCTGAACGAGGCAGGCGACCTGGTGACGCTGGACACAGAGAAGGCAGAGTTACTGAATACCTTCTTTGCTTCAGTGTTCACTGCTAGGACTGGCCCTCAGGACTCCCAGACTCTGGAGATAAGAGAGGAAGCACGGA
>VZSC01000073.1:68886-88030 GCA_013398225.1 Steatornis caripensis | reverse complement strand
ACAGAGCACTGGAACAGGCTGCCCAGGGATGTTGTGGAGTCTCCTTCTCTGGAGATATTCAAAACCCGCCTGGACGCATTCCTGTGCACCCTGCTCTAGGCTAACCTGCTTTAGCAGGGGGGTTGGACTAGATGATCTCTAGAGGTCCCTTCCAAACCCTACCATTCTATGATTCTATGATTCTATGATTTCTGAAGTGAAAACTGATGAAAAATATTTAATGGCCTGACATCAAATTTACCGTTTAAAACTCTCATCAAAATGGAAAAGAAAAAAACGTGTTTAATGTTACTCCAGAATTTCCTTTTGCTTCAGAGGTTTTTATGTGTAGAATGGGCAAAGAAAGTACAGATCATCAGTGCTTCATCTCTAACCTCTGTCTAGAGGACTCTGGAGCCACTACACCTGCCTCTCCTCTACATACCCTTGCTTGCAGTCTATGAGGCACAAGGGCTGGAGCACTCTCAGGCTCTTTGATTGACAGTGTTCCACTTTGTATGCTTACTAACTGTGTTCTTTCTTTGAGACTCCTAGCCACTACCGTGACGTCATTTGTCCCTACTCCAGGCCAGTCCCATTCAGTCCATACAACTTGTCTGAGGAGTAGCTAGACCATCAGCAGGTGTAGATGTTTGCCTGCGTAGCTGAGTCTACAATCTCAACTGCTGAGTTTCCTAGGCTTCTGCAGACGGAGGATGCAGCTTGTCTTCCTCACAGGTAAATGTCCTAATCTTTAGAACAAAATTTAAAATATTCTATAGAGATAAAAATAGCTGCAAAAGAAGAAACGCCATAAGCTTAATGCTTGACCGAGACAGTCCAGGTTTCTCGGAAGAAACTCCTCTTGGGAGTTTTGCGAGTGAGCTGAAGTGTGAGAGGAAATATTTCTGACTCTCTCACTGCAAGCAACAGTTTCCATTTCTGAAATTATGTATGTAGACCTTTACCTTTGCTTTCAGTCCCTGCTCCTTATTATACTTGATAGTTTACTGTATTTCAGTATGCTTTCCATTTTCTGCCTGGCTCTCATTGCCACAGAACAGCTTCGATTTAAGAAATTTTATTTCCATCCTTCACCTGAAGATCTGCGATTGCCTAAGGAATGCCTCTGACTATTTGCCCTGATCTTTCCTAAAAGGATCCATGCTGAGGTTGCTTTTATGCTGGTGCCTGCCAGATCCTGTCCTCAGGACTTCACTTTCCCTGGGGCACCAGACCTGAAGATGTTCAAAGAGAGCAAAATTTGTTTTTTGGGAGCCTACGAATGCTTTAGTCGATGGCAGACAAGTGTGTCTTCATGCACCAGGTGCTGAGAATCATATCCCATCTTGAGTTAAACCCATGAAAACTGATTAAAATCAATGGAGATGCACAGGGAGAAGTGAGTAAGTAGTATTTAGCTCAGAAATGCTGGGGTCTCATCTCTAGGCTTAATCTATTCGTAGAGACATCCTGTGTTTCAAAGCATGCCAACACTGCCTATAACATGTTGTGATTGTGCCGCGCTTTCAGCAAAGGTGGGTCATGTGTTTAAAAATGACATTTTCTTTACCATTCTGCCTAAATTGTGGATAATGTTTTAATAAATAGTGTTTTTTAAAAGAAATATATTATTTGATAAAATTATTACTCAAACTGAATTCCATCAAATTGTCACAGTTGTTACATGCTTAAAAAGCTTCTGCTCCTCTATTATTAAGTGGTAAAAGATTATAATTTGATAAAAATGGATACTAAAATGACTGATTTTTAAAAGTATGTTTCAATAAAATTCAGCATAAAAATTCAAAGCGAAATGTAAAAAGAAAAGATTTTCTTTATTATTTTAAATCTACACATTTTAAAATATTTCAGTGAACAAATGAATGTTGTAATAGAAGGTAGATCACATGTACTACATAATCCTGTTTCCAGCACACTCTCATTCACTTGTATGATGATTCATTGGTCCACACTTGTACACTAAATACTATAATAGATACAGTCTAAACATTAATGTAAGTGTGAAGGAGATTGTGGTAGTTGAAGTTAAGACTCAGTACTTTGCAAACCCTCTTAGTCAAGGGCATTAGTTTTGGGGGCATATATAAGCGCCATCCCTGGAAGAGCTTTTAACGCAGGCCTAATTGCATAACTGTGCTTTTCTAACACAACCAATAAATATATTGCAGCTGATTTTTCCTGGACACAAATATAATCGTAATGACTACTCCTTTTCTTTTAACTCATAGTAACGTGAGAATGAAAACTGCAGAAACATATTTTTTTCTTGTTCAGTTTAAGATAAAATCAAACAATAAGCAACTAGGGATCAGGCATTCAAAAAGAGAATGGCTTGAAGACTGGAGGATAAAGAGCTTTGAAGGAGTTTAAAAATGAAGGACCTGAAGTGCTAGTGAAAGAAAAGTTTGCTCACTTATTAAATCAGCAACATTAATTAAATAGGAAATAGAAATCAACTAAATAAGTAAGTTACAGAAAAGAAGAAACAAGAACAGCCTAGGAATGACCCAGAGAATATCGAAGATAGTAATAATGTCTTGAATACTTGGTAAACTAACAGAAATCAAGGGTAAAGCTATAAAAACTAGACCCTGCATATTTAGATTTGTTCTTGGTATGGAATGATTGCTTCTATTAAACAAAAAAACCCAAAACAAACCAAAAGGAGAAGACAGGCATTGATCTGATCCTGGGATGTCAGTTCTTGTGCCAGGTGCTGTTCACTGCATCCAGGACAGAACTAGTGCCTCAGAGGGCCTCTTTGCGCTTTCACTTGGTGTTTGTTTTTCGTGCAAGAGGTCATGTGAGCCCTTCAGTGCACTAGTTGCACTAGTAGCTTGAATCAGAAGGATCCTGCTACAAAACAAGACATCAGGAGTAACTGGTTAGGGGAGTGAATTGTAACTCGGGCTGCTACATCATACTAGAATACTAGCTTCAGCACTATCATCACAGAATCTTATCACACTTCGTTCTTCACCCCATGGGTGAGATGACCACACCAGACTCCAGTCAAAATCAACATTTAACTCAAAGTAAATATATTTGTGCTTTAACAGGAGCCAAGAAAGATATAAACTTCAAGTCGTATTTCATACTAAATAAAAATGCAGCAGGGTCCTAACAGTGAAATCTTGAGGATCTTGAGCCTACAGATAATAAATAAAAATGAAGAATACCATTGCAATACATTCTAAAAGGAGCTGATCTTCAGCTGTGTGAAGCACAGTAGATTTTAATTTTTTAACAGAATGGGCAGTCTGAGGCTTTGATCCTATTTTAGAGCATGCCAGTAGGCCAAGTACCATCAACAGAAACCAAGCCTGAGGTTAGGAGTACAAATGTCAGATGAAGAGACGTGTCAAAGTGTGCAGCCCAGCCTCTAGGAAGCTGAAAAAAGCACTAGAAGGTAAGTGTGTGGGGTGCAACATTATGTTGACCACGACATGCATCCTGGCACCCATATGAAGACTTTTCGCAGGTTATCATTTCCATCACAACCCATCAACCATCTCATTCTGGTGTCATCACGGGAGGCTGAGGGAAAACGCATGAAAGTTGGTCTTTTGTTAGGGAGATTGTCTGTTGCTTTCCAAGGGTAAATTCAGATTGATGATTCAGAGTGGGAGTGGGTAGAGGAGTGGTCAGCTGAGCATTTAAACACAGTGTAAGATAAAATAATATTCTGGAATGGGTGCATATTTGGTGCACCTGGAGTGCTATTTGAGGTGTTTAAATGATTTATTTTTCTCTTCACTCCCTAAACTAAAAATTGCATTTTAGAATTTCCAGACCACCAGAAAGATAAAGTCCTTAAAAAACCCCAGACAATCCCTTCCCCTCAGATTTGTCTGCTACGCACTGAAATGTGTATTTTGTTTAAAAAGTATTTAATTTACCTGAATTTTGCCTCTTTTAGAAAAAAAAAACAAAACCAAAAATTCAAAATGAAAACTTAGAAGAATATGCTTTGGAAATGAAAAAATTAGCTTAAATATGTCTGGATTTTTCCTTTGTTTCCTCCCTCAGAACTACTTATCAAGTTTCTCTCAAATCCATAAATCTTGAAGTAGCTTTTAAAAAGTAATTTATTATATTTGCCCATCTCTGCATGTAATGTCATCAGCTATTGATCATAAAAACACCAGATTTGTACATGTACATTAGGCACCTATCTCTTTTCCCTCCTTTTTCTAAATAAATTTGTGCTATATTATTCACTTCTTCTTTCCTACCTACTTGATAATGGTCTTGGATTTCTGGTGCCAGTCAGACTCTCATGCTGACTAGCTATTGTCAATAGCATTATTTCTTTTTGTTCTTGGTAAGTTGGTCTTGAAGTAATTTCTGCATTTTGTTTACTAAATATATTCTCTAGATTGTATTGCTGGAGTTTGCCAAGTTTCCCTCAATAGTCACCATCCACACAGGAAAACCTCTAAAAGCTTTGTGTAACCTAAAGGCTGAAGATGAAGTTCTGACCTTAAAAAATGGTATCTCTTTTTGTCTAAGGACAGTACTTTACCGTAAAGGAATTCTTGCTTGTTAATACAAACACAGATCTGGTTTTACAGTAGTATTTATTTGTGACTTCTTTATATCAAGGCTCCCTAAACTCGCCTGTAATATACTCTGTCACAGTTTCACATAAAACCATCTACCAGAAGGGATTGACATTAGTTGTGAGAGAGAGTAGCAACGGCTCTTTAGACATGTAACTACTGTGCCATTTTGATGTAATTCAGTTTAAATTTCAAACATTTCTATTTAACATAATCAAGTGGTATGAAATCTTCTTTTAAAATGGCAAGTATACAGTACTAGCTCAATTGGCACTTAGCAACGGTCCTTTTACAATATGCACAATAGCTTCCAGCAGGGAGTTTTTTAAGGACCATCCTTCGAGAGCACAAACTCACACACGTACAATCAGGAGACATCAAGGTTCTATCTCCAGCTCCCCTTGAGATGTTATTTAGCTAATGCACAAATGTTACAGCTAAGCTGTTAGCCTGAAAAATAGAACAAGCGGTTGTGTGCAGGTACGCATTTTTCTTTTTTCATCCAGGATATCTTCATATTATAATTTCACATAAAGAAACACCTAGAAGGGTGTAGTATGCGATTTTTACTCAATAGGTGAATTTCCACATTTAAATGCACTGCTGCAGTCAAGTGCCCCGTCTTGAGTACTGCATTATATAGCGGGAAAGCACCGCTGAGTGGGTATACAGCTACAGTCATTACTGGATATTTTCTGGTTAAAGTATTGCTGGAAGGATATAGCTCTATCACAGGTTGCCATCACCAGTAAATACTGCTATGAGCATAGCTGTTTTATATCCAATGAAAAGAAAAGATCTGGCCCTGCAGCTAGCTTTCCTCGAGAGAGTCAAATCCTGGCAAACAAGCCCCTTGTCTCAACTGCAAACCTCCCGTACTTACTGGTTGTCTTCCAAAAACTGTGCTGAACCATATAATAAGTTCAAATTTCATTAAGCCCAGGAGCGGAGGGAGTTTCTAGCATGCTGCTAAAATCATGGCATAATTTTCTGAACTGGATGATTGCATTATAATCTCATTCCAGTTGGGATCTTCTTTTCCTAATAGGCGGCTTTTAAATCCAAGATAGGAAAGTAAGAGGGCCTCCAACACTGAAGTCTGCAGCAGTGTTACTAAATACATTGCTTAGACCTCGTGCACATGGAAAGAGATGATGACATTGATATTATTGTAGTAATTCTGTCTTGGGTGTAAGACTTCAGTATTGGCTTTAATTCTGTTTATATGGAAAGCTGCAACAGCAACATGGTAACACCATGGTGAGAGCCCAGAAGACTGCCTCTGCCTGATAATAAATGTTGTGGGTTTTTTAACTAGTAAGAAACATGATCCTTTAGTAAGAAGCCTTGATGACAGACTGATGGACAGATCATTCAACCAATTTTCTTCTAGTCAAGTGTTTTTTAACATAAGCACCTCAGGTAAAATGCAGTAGAAGAAAGAAAGAGAAAATAGACATGTATTTTTAGACAGTATGAACAGACGTAAGGGGCCAATATAGTTATACACTTGGAACAATGACAGTGTAACAGACTCTTTAAAAAGGTGCTCTTTGCTAGTACCTAACTACAAAAACCATGGAAAGCCTTGAAACCCATGAAAGCAGGAATAAACTCTGGTTTATTATTTAATAATTTTTAAATAATAAAATAATACAGATATGAGTTAATAAAAAGAACTTGTGAAATCATGCTGGATTCTTACTGTTTGATAGGAGAGGGGAAAAAAAGATTCTTTTTCCAGTCAAAATATTTGCTTAGACATGTTCTAATTGCAGTGTTTTGATTTGCTCATTTTGAAATGACATTTCAAACTTACATATACTTTCATTCAAAAATTCTCTAAACAAAACTGAATATTTTATGGTGTAGATTGAATTTTGTACTTTTTTTAAAACCTGCAGAAGCCGTTGAAACATATTGTTTCAGTTTTGGGTCAAAATAATACATTTTCTCTCCGTTTTTCAGTTCAGACAGTGAATCATAGAATCAGTGATGTGCACATCTCTGACTATAGGTACTATTATAGGCTTCAGTTGGATTAGGATCCTCTCTTTAATCCGGTCTATTTAAAATGCATATGTTTAAAATCTGCACAATTTACCTGCTGCTTTGTTTTTACAAAGCAAAAGGCCATTGGTTTGGGGGTTTTTTTTTGTTTTTTTCAATTCTACTGGTAAACTATCAGACACTCTAGGAATTGGTGATCATCTGAAATATTTCAGGTTGGCCCATGCTTACTATTCAGGCACAGAAACAGCTGACTTTAGGGTCAATTTTTTGTATGGCCATCTTGAGGACCCCAGCAAAACTTGCTCTTCTTGACTGCCAGGCTCTGGTTTCAAGTATGGTGCTGGCCCATGAAGCCAACATATTAGGTCCCCAGAGTCAGATGGTTTATACAGGGTCTTTATTTAAAAGATTGATGATGAGAGTGCACAGTGACTCATGAGAAATTTTGATGGTTGATGGCGGCTCACTGGCCACACCAGTTTGGGAGTGGTTGTCTCTCCCCATAGATGTCATCTATGTAGGCAAAGCAAAAACCAAGACTGACACACTGTGGTGCAAGAGTAGAACATAACTTTTAAACTGTTAAGTGTTTTCTTTCGGCCACTCTGGTTGCCTAGGTAAAGTGGAACTGATAAAGTCTGCTGGAGAATTCATTTGCCCCAAGGCCCAATATTTGCCTTTCATTGTTTGTCTTTGGGGTGTTTCAAAGCACTTTTTTTGCCTCAAAATCCAAATTGCAGCAGTCTACAGAAATTGGTGACAAGTAGCAGATTGTTTTTTCTTTTTTTTTTAACAGAATCATTTTGTAATTACAGCCAGTTAAATAATCTATAACTAGCTCCAAACTAATTCTTGGCTATTACACAGCTAGAAAAGGCCTAACTAATTCTATTCTATTAAAAAAATCATCTGGGCAGACAAACTTGCCTGCCAAGTTTTACATGGATAGGATCCAAAGTGGTTGAGATATTAAACGTGAAAACTCAGTTCTTACGGTTGAAATGCCAAACTACAACATCAGGATCCTGATGCTATAACTTTTAAGGGAGCTAAGTGGGGTAATACTGTACATAATTATTTCACTCATGCAAAAAGGCCTATTACTCATAAGCAGAGCTTTAAGTAAGTTATAAAGCCTATTTCTTCAGAAACATATGCCAATCAGATGACCAAACAAGATTATGCATTGCAGTTATGTGTCACCATTTCTTGGACTTGTTGCCTAGTGCAATGTCAACAGATTTTGAAAGTCCATTGGTTACGTCCTCAAGAGATACTTAGCAAACTTCTATTTATGTATATTAAATCCATCAGGACAACAAAGGCTAAGTAAAACTTATCTCACCACATCTTTTTTTTTTTTTTTTACTTTGTTTCTGTCTTGATCTTGGTTATACGCAGTACAGTACCTGGCAGAGTACCAAGGGCTAAAACTCAGCTTTCTCTGATGTTGGTGTACTAGCAGCTTAAACAGCAGTTTTCCTGCCAATTTAAACTTTTACTTTTTAATGAAGAATTTAAACCAGAAGAGTTAAGCATTCCTTGGGTTTGCTCTTTAGTAGGAAGTAAGTTTGAATTGGCACTGTGATTGCTAAAGCTTTTCTTTAGAATCTTATTGAATCAAAACTAGAAATTCTGTTCAAAACCTTGTAGTCATTTAAGAACGTAAAATACCAAAAGAGCAATAAACAAAATAAGAAACCCTCAACAAATATACTTTACAACTTGGATTTTTGAGAAACAAGCTCCTCTTTCATTTCTTATTTATTAATTTTAAGTAAAATAATTCAAGCCTAACTCATAAGAGAAATTCCCCCTTTGAGGGTGACCTCAAATCTCTCTCAAAATATACAGCAACATAAAATATACATAGAACATTTTATTCCTATACCTGCGCCATCACAAGAAGATTATTTCCAGTCTCTGAAATAACATTGCAGACTTCTGGGGTTTTCTGTATATTTTATGTTGAGGAGCTCCAGAAGCTTTCCCTGGTTGATAACCTGATTTATTGTTTTCTGAAGGGGAAGAGGAGGCGTGAGAGACTTTGTGATGCCCTGGAACAATATGTAAAAAACCTCATCTTTCTTCACCTCTTCTTCCATATATACTCCACATTTTCTGTCAATGGATTTGGGCCAAATGACCAAAACCATCTATGGGGCAGGATTATCCTGCACAGTTGTGATCTTGCAGCTGCTGTCCTGAGTTACTGACAATTGTGTGACTAATTCTGAGGCCTTTGCAAAAGCTGTAGCCTTGTCTGGCCATGGATCACATATGGTGTGGCCTACGGCAAATGAGATAGCCATCTACTGTCCTAGCTAGTAAAGAGCTTGGGCTAGCTATTAAAGCAAGAATAGATGCATGAGGCTGTGCTTATCTTGAAGCACTGGGCATTGTCATATTCTAGACAGCAGCATATTCCTGTAAGCTGAGCTGCCTTGCCTCCAGCAGGAGTTGGGTGCTATAATATCTTGAGAATTTGGGCTATTGCAGCTATTCAGAGCTTAAATTTAAACACGATTACATACTTAACCAGCTCTGATGATATTAGTCGTATCATCTGTGTTAGGTTTGTGTGGCAGAGCTTTGGTAGAAAGGGAAGGGGCTACACAGGTGGGTGGTCCCTGTAAGAAGCTGCTCGAAGTTTCCTCAGCCCCAAATCAGCCTCGCCTTGGGCCTCAGCGATAACAGATGCACCTCTGCGATAACGTATTTCAGAAGGGGGCAGGACATAGAAACGGCTATTGAGACCTGCAGCAGAGGGAGGTGAGGGATGTGAGAGAAACACCTATGCAGTGAGGAAGGAGGTGGCCAGAGCAGAGATTCCCCTGCAGCCCACAGGGTGAGGGCAGGCTGTCCACTTCCCCTGCAGCCCATGGAGGATTGAGGTGGAGCAGACCATGAAGGACCACGGCAAGGCAGAGACGTACCTGCAGACCATGAAGGACCATGGTGGAGCAGAGGGGGACCTGCGGCCTGTGGAGGACCCCTCGCCAGGGGAGGTGCCGTCTCCTGAAGAAGGCTGTGACTGTGGGCAGCCCGTGCTGGGTTGGTGCATTCCTGAGGGACCACACTGCATGGGAAGGACTCATATCAGAGGAGTTTGTGAGGGACTGTCTGCTGGGGGAGAAACCCCACGCTGGAGCAGGGGAAGCGTGTGAGGAGCCCTCCCTGCCTGAGGAGGAAGGAGCGGCAGAGGCAATCTGCACAGACTGCACCCCCCATTCGCTGTCCCCCTGTGCCGCTGAGAGGGGAGGAGGCAGAGACATCGGGAGCGAGGGCACTCGAGCCCAGGAAGGAGGGAGGGGTGGGGGGAGAGGGTATTTATTTGTGTTTTAAAATCTGGCTTTTTGTGTCTCTTTATCCTGCTCTGCTTTGATAACTGATTAAATTGAATTTTTCCCAGGTTGAATCTGTTTTCTGCCTGTAACCAGGTTTCATTACATTTTCTTCTCGTCCTGGTGTGGGAGCAGTGAGTGAGAGGCTGAGTGGTTCTTTGCTGCTGGCTGGGCTCAAACCACGACATCACCTAAGAACAGGCTTATCTTCAAAGGCACTGAGCTTTTATTGCTCTCATTTCTTTGTGTTACAGGTGCTCTCTGCTTCAGAGAAGAAGGCATACTTGCTCAACTGTTTAATCCTCTTCCATCAGATGATGAACTGGGGATATGATGACACTGAAATAATGTCTGCAAATTGTTCGGAGAACAAAACTGAGAAATATTATTAGATTATGTTTACTTTTCAAGAAGTTGTGATTTTTTTTTTTAATTTTCAAAATTTAGTGAAAATTTAACTGTGTCAGTGGTACCGCACATGTTTTGTGGGAAGACTTGCAGCTCATGAAAAATGAGAAAATCACTGAAACTGCGACATAACTGTAGCAGCATCTGCACTATACATAGACCGTCATGCACATGTCCCTCAGAGCTTAGTCCTCATTGGAGCCATGGCTCAAAATTAACAACTTTGAGCCATGGCTCAAAATTAACAACTTTAAGCTGTTGTGATGACCAGATAGTTTGAATTACAACTGTATTCAGGCTAATTTTCAGATTCTGTATTGTCATATACTTCGTGTGTTTCAATGGCTGTTTGGACAGGCTTTTAGAAATAAAGCATTGTATATCACTGGGTACAGTTCCTTATGTTCCAAGAAGAAGACGGAGAGAAGCACTCAAGCTTCACAAGAGAGAGTGGAACTGATTTAGTTGCACTGAATAGGAGTTTTGACTTCCTAGATGTCATGAGAGGCAAAACCAGTGAAGCACCTGAAGTAGTGACGGGGAATTTGGCTCAAATGGGTTCTTTGAAGAACGCATAAATAAAATTTTACACACTATATCTTCTCTAAACAGTTAGGAGGTTCTCCTACCTTCAGGTTCTCCATGCATAAAGGGGTGGCCTTTCTCTGGGGGAAGAACACTGCAATTCTATTTCTCAGGAATGGACACTAAGCATAATCAGTACTCTTGAGAATGAGGTTGAAGGCCCCGAACTATGATGGTGATGCCCTTGCAGAACGTAAGTCTGCATATAGAGCCCGGGATCTGTATGGATATTCAACCAGACACCATCAGATATCTGTTCTACTTTGCTTGAAAAGGGATATTCCTGCAAATATATGCAGAAATGTGTAGCTACTCCACAAAGAACTGCTTCTCTGCTTAAGCCTTGCTTGAAATTTCTCTTTACCTGTGTCTGAATAAAGTGCAAGGTTGGTCATTCAATGGGGACTATGAACTCAATGGTCAAAACCAAGGCAAACAGTGCAGGGATCGGATGAAATGCTGCAGCATTTTTGTCAGTCGAACCCAGGTAATATACATTACAGATTTACACCACAAGGGAATAACAGTTGTGTACTTGAGATCACCACAGAAAAAGAAAATATGTACTAAGAATGTTTCTGTATTAAAGTGAGTTCATCGCTGTGTGATTTTCTAACCAAAATGACATCCACAACCTTCCAAGATAAGCATGTCTCCAAAATGTCTTTTCTCCTGAAATCTTCATGTGCATCTAGCATTTCTCTAAACTCTCATGCTGAAAGACAAAAGAGAATCCAGCTGTCATTTGAGGGTTTTTTTCCCTTCATCTGCATGCTTTCTCATCATGAGCTGTACTGACAGCTTTGGTTAACTTGGCTGCGCCTTCCTTAGTCCATGGGAAACATAAGCTTGGCCAGCGTTTTGCTCACTGTGGTTTGCTCCCTCTTCCTTTTTTGTGAAGGCTCGACTTTCCTGGCTGACATGTTAAATAAGCTGGAGGAGTCTGTGTTAGTCCCTCACAAATCTGCATGGGAAGGAAGAGAAGGGACAAGAAGGTAATTGTAAACCAGCCACAAATGCTGTTGTCCATGGCTACAGATCCACAGAGCAGGTGGCTTATGCAGTGGGTGCCTTTGTGTTTCCCCATGCAGATGATTTGGTAGCACATGACTAAACTCTGAGTGCAGACACATGGCTCCAGAGGCATTTGCTCAGTTTATAGGGTGAGGGAAAAAAGCAGAATATATATTTCAGAACATATTAGATATTTCTGAAATACTCGATGGTACATATACTGTGTATTTAGTACATGCATTATGCCTCAAAGTATTCATGCATGGATATTTACTTTTATTATCAATAGGCCAGTTACAATACCAAGCCCACTTCCAGGCATCAAGAATAAACCCATATTTCACAGCTATTTTTATAACCAATAGTAAATCTTGTAGATGATGCGAGCACCGTGGAAGTTATCTGACCTTGAGCAAGAAAAAAACACCACAGGAAGAGTTCTATCTCAAAAAGCATCAAGGTGTGCCTGGAAATGGTTACTTATTTGCAGCCAGAGACAGTTTGGATCTATGCTAGCTTGCTTATTAAAATGAAAGAACATGCACACTTAACCCAAATATCTCAAAGCCAAAAGTACTTTCTTTCACAGTGGATTGAGCAAGGTGTGGGGCCAGAAGTTTTTGGAAAAGGCTTCGTTGTGGTTCTCCAAGAAATGTACGCATCAGCATTAAACAGCCACATCCGACTAAAAGACCAACATCAGGAAGAACGCCAGCACTGTATTCTGCAGCTTGCACCACACCATATGCTTGCACTGCCCAAAAATGTTCCACATGGCTCTCTTTCCCTGGTGCCAATGACTCTTTTAAGGAGCCAGAAGATTCTGCCAGTAAAAAAGAAACCAGTTAGGAGTACCAGAAACTAACAGATGTTAAAGTTGGGAGGAACCACTGCAATCATCTATGATACTCAGCTCACACAAAATAAGGCTATCTGTATGGTGTCAATGTATAATTGCAAAAACTAGAGATATATAAATATTTTTCAGTAATTAGCACCTGGAATGATACCTCTCTACAGTAGTCAGAGGCTGTGCCTGAACATTTGTGTGTAATAGGCCTTTCTTGGGCTCCGAAGGCAAAGTGGATGTCATGTCCATGTGCCTGAATGTTACTCCTCCCAAAACAGAGTGCCCACATGGCACATGGCAGATACTGCTCCTGAAAGGCAACCTCCTGAACCTGTGTGTTGTCTGGGGATGATGGTGGGTCACAGAGTGTGTGAGCCACGTGACCAGTAATGGTCCAGCGCTCTGACCTATGCTGCAGCGCTGCTTAGCTTACAAGCATGAATGCAATGAGATAGACTATGTCGTATTAGATACACAGCAGAAAGAATGCTTTTTGACAAACTTTAAAGTTTGTTTTTTTCATAGGAACAGTCTGAGCATTAATAGGAGTTTTGGACAAATTATGTCTAGGCTATGCATTATACAAGGAAAACTATAAATCCTGAGTGAACATTTTGGTTTCAACTCCCATCATGTTATCTTGGGATAGTGGGTTGTATGGTTCAACAGAAACATATGTGTGTGTGTGAGTGTATAAGTATACATATACACTTATATATATGCATGTACATACATATATACATATATATGTATATATACGCAGTGCTTATTCAAATATGTTGTTAAGATCACTGATTTCTAGGTAATACCTGCTGTGAGGCAAATTCATTTTAATCATGTAGCAGTCCACTGGCTCTGGAAGTTCTGGTCAGAGCTAGGTTACAAAAAGTGTCAGATAGGGGAAAAAGGTAAATATTACAGGAGTTCTTTACTGATTTCTACTGTAGCAGTAGTACATTGAGACTCTAGAGGGCTACTTTGGCAGGTCGTCCTGTGGGATATTGAGTACAAAGTGCTAGACTCTATCTTGATAGAAAAGTATTTTATTTTTCTATCAAAAAATTCTAGCTTTGAGAATATAAGAACATGAAATTTGCTATGCATTGGAATAAATAGCCATGTTATCCAGTACCTCTCCTCTGAAAATAACTAGACAGGGACTTATGAAAAAAATATCCACAAGCAGAGAATGGACAGAGTAATAATGGTTTGGAACCTCTTCCTTGTCTTGCAACTCATGGTTGGGGAATTTCCCGAGCAGGAAGCAGTAGGTGCATCACCATGGTCAACAGACCCCATGGATCTTCATTTCAAGAATTTAATAGACTTTTTTATGGGTTTGTGAGAGTTTTGGCCTTCATAATATACTGTGACTATGAGTTCCCTGATTTAAACATGCATTAAATAGGAGAGCATTTCTTTTGGTCTTTTAAATCTCTATTTGATCCCTTAACTTCTTATGATACAAGTCATGGGCAGCAATTGTTCTGTACTCCCTTTCACCATGCCATTTATGACATGGAGTATCCCCTTTTACCGCAATCTTGCATTTCCTGCTCTGGCCCATCTCTCTTACACGAAATTCTTCCATATCTACGGTCACCATCTTCACCTCGTGTGTAACTTTTCTTGTTTTACTTTAGCCTTTTTGGGACAGGGCTGCACATGCAATAGGTGAAACAACTACAGATTTATACAGCGGTGTAAAGAGAATATTTTCTGAAGGTCGTAAAAAAGGGCAAAACACTGATTTACCCGCTATGGAGCAAATGGGAACTTTTTTCTACATATAGAAATACTTTTGGTAAGCTCTCCTTCCAAAATAGCAGTAAGTAGAAAACCTTATTACAAGCAAGAATATACATCTGTTAAAAAGGGCAGCCATCGAAAGCAATATACAATTCTACAGTGAAAGCATAGGAAAAGCTGTGATATAAAACCTCAAATGTTCCTAAGATCACACAACTTCACGTTCATTTCTCAAAATTTCCATTAGAACAACACAGACATTAAGGCCAAACCTTTACATTTATGTTCCATCGACTTCAATAACTGATGTTTAGCAGTAAATTCATGAGAGTTGCAAGTGTTCAACCTCTGGAAAAATGTGGCCACTTTTAGAATTTAACCCTGAAAACAGTAACGCTAGTGAATGAGTCACTTTAAAACAGGTTTTCAAGCATCTAATGGTAACCATGTGGGCAATGACAATTCATCGTTTCTATATCCCACTGTTCAGCAATAGCAGCTCAATCCTGAAACGGTGATGTAAGGCTAAAACCCTATAATGCTCTCATTCAGTAACAGAAAATCTTCAATAAACTGAGCTTTCCAAGATATCAAAATACAGATCAGCAAGGGCACATATTCTTCATAGTAATCGTAAAGAGTATTTTACATGTAATAACCAGGTACAAAAAGCATTATGCAAGCAAACTGAATCCAAACATACCTCTGTGTCATCCCGGTGACTTCACAACCCACGAGAGCTTTCCCGTTGTGCTTACTGCGATGTCACAGGAGTCTCTGGATGTGTGACCTTACTAATATATATATAGCTCATGGCTATCTGTGCTGTTCTCTTCCTTTCTTTTTATCCCCGATGCTAGCACTAGCTTTTGACTACAAAATGAAATATTTTGATTTATGACAAAAAGGTTAGTTAGGGAAGTTGGATACTAAATTGCTCTGTGGAATCTTTCTCCTTTGATTGTGTAGTTGGCTGAGCAAAAGCATTTTGATTCATTCTATTCCAATTTAACTCCCCTTTTCAGCTGACCCAAAAGCTGACCTTTTTTTTATGCTTTGTATCCCCAGGAAAACAAAAAATGCAGTGATACTTGTTAATCATGTCATTTTATACCACATATTTTAAGCTTTTGGCTTAGCATACACAAAAACTAGAACAAAAGTCGTGCAAATATATAAAGGCTTCACATATTCTTTTTCTGAGATCCAGTGTTAAAATTATTTTACTGCCGCTGGAAATCAATTTGTTCATTTTTGTAATAAAGAAAACATGCACTACATTCTGGGATTTGTATTTAGCTTGGTAGTGTAGCTCAAAATGTAGTTGCATCTTAATATTAGGCCTGAATCTATGCTTTTTAGAAAGATGCCCTGTTTCTGTATTTGAGTTCTGTTTTTTCTTTTGCTTTGGAGTTATATCTTGTGCTTTCAGTTTTCCTTTACACACATTTACTGTTATATACTGTCAAGCAAATAGGAGTAAAAAGGGCACAGATACCTTCTTACTATGTCCTTTATAATCTCCACACTGCCTAATTGTTATAATCACTGCAGCTGAAATAAGTCTTTGCAAATTATCCAAAGTTCCAAATGTAAAAACTCTCTGAAAACCGGTCCTTATGCAGAGCAGATTTTAATGCTTTTCTTCCGTGTTTCCATAGCTAAGGACCTGGACCAAGCTCTGGAGCTCTAAACATATCTTTAAACTTTTGTTGGTTTCAAGAAAGTCCCCTGAATTTGAGGTGCGGTTTGGGTTTTAGCATCTGGTTTTAAATTTAAATCAATTCTTAAATTTTAAAAAGTCTACGTGCAAGAGAGACAGACAGAGAGAAAGACAAAATGCACGCAAAAGAGAGTCTGGCTTGGCAGGAATTTCGTATACTGTTACTAGAACGGTTTGTTTTGCAGGAAAGCAGTCAGTACGATTACTCACATTATAAACTTTTCTGAACATACAGTACATTGTAGTAAATTTTAGTATTATTTATAATCCCAGTATGGTGTTATGTAGTCCACAAGAGATTTGGGCTGATTTTTTTCCTTTCCAAATGCAGTATTCCTGAATACCCAATATCTGCCCAATCACCCTGATACCTAATGTACAACAGATTGAAATGGCGTTTCCCTGCATGGTTCCAAATGCAGGCTAAAATGATTGAAAACTCAGCTTAAACTTGACTACTTAATTCTCTTGAATGCGAATATCTCTTAAGTTGCCCCTGCACAACCACAACAGTATGGGAAGGTGAGGGAAAAGGGCACTGAATTTCCATGTATCGCTTACTTCTGTTATTCTCTATCCCTCTTGTCCCTCAGTCCATTGCAAACAGGTGCATCTTTTCCCCGTCTCTGACCTCCCTAGTCTTACGCATCTGAATTAAAAAGTACATCCACTTTGCAAATTAGAGTAACCTTTACATCTGTTCTGGTTAGGCAAGGAGTAAGAGGATGTAAGGAGGTCATATTTCTTCTTTTATTTTTCTTCCTTTTTTTTTTTTAAATTATTTTAACTAAAGCAGAGGCAGCTTCGTGTCTCTTTTGCTCAGAGGATTGAGAGAAGTACAACAATCAACAAAGATATTGGCAGCGAGACCGCTTCAGATCAGGTATGACGGCTGGCTGGCTCAATGCATTTCTCACAGCAGCGCTGTGGAGTCTCGGGAACGTTCCCATACAGTTTCCCCTACCCTGTATGTTGTGAGCAGCTCTGAGAACATAGCTTTGTCACCAAGTGCTATAAAACTAGGAAATATCTGCCTCTGCCATGTGTGACTAACTTAGTTCCTTTGCCTTTGTCTGACACACCTCAGCCTCCTCCTTGAGCAGTTAGGTCCTGGATTTTCTTGTCTACCCTTGTTACCATCAGAACCCTGGTACAGCAAGTGGTATTGCGTCAATAAGCACTTTGGTGCAAAACTACTCAATCATTAGAAGGGATATGTGGCGGTGAAGATATTCTAGCTTTTACATTTTTTATCACACTAGGGCGATTTTTTTCATTCTTTTCCATTCTTATTATTAACCTTTTTATAGAAAATTGGCTTACCAAGAATTTATGAATTAGCAAGTCTATTATAATGATGAATGGTAATTACCATTTAAATCCTGAGTCATTCATCAGCTTGTTCACCATATGTCAGGTGATACAAGAGTGCATGAATACTTGTCTTGTGAGTATTTCTCAAATTATTGTTATATTTTCCTGAACTTTGGACCTATATGCCAAATACTAGGCATATAAAAATTAAAATTATTAAAACAAAATTTACAAGTAATGCAACGAAACGGGGAGTGACAGCACAATAAGAGGCAATACTGGTAGTGACGCTTATTAGCATTAGTATTAGACAATTACCAACTTCTTTCGCATTCAGGAAGAATAAACATGACTGAGCTTTCGTGAAGATACACAGAAGAGCTTGTTATGGCAAATGGAATTCTTATATAAGATTTCTGGGTAAGGAATTATTTTTACAAAGAAAAAGTCAGATTTGGGAAATCCCTTTCCAATCAGCCCAGCTAGCCAGGTCTAGTCTGAAGCTGCTTGGGACTTTCTGCTCTCATCAGATGTTTCTTTAGGAGTGTGAAGGGAGGTAGTGGCTCCTGCCAGGATCCCAGAGTATGGATGTCTATACGGCCCGACCAGCATTTCATTTGATCTGACCAGTCTCCTTCCTTGATGGTCTTTAATGACAGGGAAAAAAAATTGAAAGGGCACGACAGCTGAGCTGTCACTCAGCCTCCAAATCCAGCCTGGAGTCTGCTAATGGGGTCGTGTGGGGACAATTTCACTTCATCTGTCAGTGCCAGGCATCCCGGGGGTGTAAATGCAAGATTTTGTTCTCCAGAGTTCTCAGTCCACCTTCTCACAAAGCACAAAACAATACACAGGTATCCTCCAAGTCCTCCGTAGAAAATACTCTGTTTAGAGATGAGTGAAATTATTGTAACAGGAATGGGGGCACATTATGAGCCAAGTGATAAAGACGCTAGGGACAAAGTTAACATTAATGATTACAACTTCTACTATTTCTTTTCATTTTGATGCAATCTCTTAGGATGAACAACTCATAAACTGAAGCCAACTTTCTAAGTGATCATTTAATTCTCGAAATGTAACTATGGACTAGGAAGAAAATACTAAGATATTAATCCTGGCGGCAGACAGCAAACACTAGACCCGGAAGCTTAATGCTGAGCTGAATGGAACATAACAAGACTGCTCTCCTAACAAAATACACTATCTCTGTGCGGGTTGGGAACGTTCTCTCACTGTAAGCATCTGAACACAGGTGAACATAAAGTAACAGTTAAACTGAGTAATGTTGCACATCTATCATCTTTGAAAAGTCGTGGAGAACAGGAGAGGTGCCTGAGGATTGGAGGAAAGCCAATGTTACTCCAATCTTCAAAAAGGGCAAGAAGGAGGACCTGGGAAACTACAGGCCAGTCAGTCTTACCTCCATCCCTGGAAAGGTGATGGAATGGCTCGTTCTGGAAGTCATTTCTAAGCACATGGAGGAGGAGAAGACTATCCGGAGTAGTCAACAGGGATTCACTAAGGGAAGATCCTGCTTGACCAATCTGATAGCCTTCTATGATGGCATGACTGGCTG
>VZSC01000073.1:55444-67598 GCA_013398225.1 Steatornis caripensis | reverse complement strand
TATGAGGAAAGGCTGAGAGAGCTGGGTCTGTTCAGCCTGGAAAAGAGAAGGCTGAGAGGAGATCTGATCAATGCTTACAAATATCTAAAGGGTGGATGTCAAGAGGACGGGGTCAGACTCTTCTCAGTGGTGCCCAGCGACAGGACAAGGGGCAATGGGCACAAACTGGAACACAGGCAGTTCCACCTGAACATGAGGAGGAACTTTTTTACTGTGAGGGTAACAGAACACTGGCACAGGCTGCCCAGGGATGTTGTGGAGTCTCCTTCCCTGGAGATATTCAAAACCCGCATGGATGCATTCCTGTGCAACCTGCTTTAGGCTAACCTGCTTTAGCAGGGGGGTTGGACTAGATGATCTCTAGAGGTCCCTTCCAACCCCTACCATTCTATGATTCGATGATCTTGTTCAGCTTACTTAACTTCAGAAAAAAGATTCTAAGAACATTGTTTTAATCAAAGGTCTAAAGTTCTTTCAACGCCCAGTTTTCTTCATCGTGCTAAAGTTGTGGTTCTGCTTTTTTTATTACTGCTTCCACTTCTGAAAAAAGATTAAGTTCCGTATTCCTGTTCCAAAACTATGTATGTGAAGAAAAACGTTGTTGAAGTTTCAGGGCAAAAAAAGAACCACGGAATTTCCTGTTGGATACTCTCAACTTTGGATCAAACCAAACCCGTGACTAACGGATGAAAATCTTTCAAACATTCAGTTCCCTACACAAATTTGGAAAGGTGAATCCAGAAACAGAATTCACTGCCAGCCTATATTTTACAGTGAGTGTCTTTGTGTACTGTGTCTGAATTTAAGTAGAATCAGGTGCTGTACGTTAAAATTAGAGGTGCTTTCTTCCTTTACTAATGGACTCAATTAGATATTATAGTTTCTTAAAAAGAGTATTCTATGTAAATTACAAGATGGTCTTGGTTCAGGTGCTCTTGGAAATGGATAGAAGGGCACCAGACAGAAGCATAGGGAATAAGTCTAGTGACAAAATTAATTTGCAGCCTTAGAGGAAGAAAAATGAAGGAATGAACATGGTAGAAAATTTTACTCAGGGAAGTTCTGAACAAAAATATTTGCAAAAATATAAAGCCATGTAACCCTAGGAAAAGGGTTAGGATTTGTGGTCATCGGTTTCAGCAGTAGACTTGCAGGTTAAGCCATTACTCAGACACAAGGAAAGATATCAGAATCATTCTCTATCCTCTTTTGTATTCTGTAAAATTTAAGCAGCCTATAAAACAGCATGGGTTTTTTGGTGGCTCATAAGTCATTACCAATGGTTTTGGATGTCTGCAAAAGCCATCCACCATTCAGCCCTGCATAATGAGCCACAAATCTGGTAAAGATAACACTTCTGTTTCTGACTGAGGAAAAACAGAGTGTAGTGGTCAGGTGAGTGTTCTTTCAAGGAAAACGCTAAAAAAAAGTCCTGTATGGTGGCAGATACTGTATCCCTGGATCAGCAAAAAGAGCAGAGATTCCCATTGACGCCTCCCACCGGAGGCCCCAATATTCCTAAGGCCGCCTCTGTATGTCAGCATGTGAAGTTGATCTTTCCCAGCTGACGCTGGACTGAAATTTCTTGGAAGCAGCTGGGGTGGAGATGTGCCAGACAACCTTAAAAAATAAATCAGTTACAAGTGAACCAGGGCAACCCCCAAGGCCCAGAGGTAGGGCGGGTGTTTTGCTACATGCATTACTAATTAACTGTGAAAAGTTTTGAACGGTCCCAAAATTTTTTGTGAGTACCAGCTACCTTTTATAAAAAAGGCCATAAAAAAAGGCAGAAAATGCAGTTCCAGTAACTGAAATTAAGCATACCAGAGTTTTTTTTGGGGGAAAAACCCAACCCACAACCAAACCCATTTTAGTTTTTATTTTATTTTTAACTTAATGTGATTCTTCATGTCAGACAGAGTGTTCCTTATCATAACTCATCTGACATAACCCAGAGTGATGCAACATTTTTATAATGCTTATTTCTTTTTTCGCCCATTCCCCAATAATTTTTTCCAGACAAAAATTACTTCAACCTGCAGAAAGCCTTTGGACTCTGTTCTAACTAGTCAAAATTTAACCTGCAATTAGGAGTCTTGAATCACTTGGAAAAATAGGTACTCTTTACTCTACCTTGGGGTTCATGTTACAGTAGGGAGCGAGTATTCCAGATCCTGCACATTTGGTGCTCAGGGGCCTCAAGGGAGAGGAGGAATTGTACTAGAACAGTTTCATTTTGGCCAACTGAAGTAAAATAATCATAGTTTTCATATTTTTTAAGCCATTTGAGAGACTGCAGGAGTCTTAAATGAGTTTTATCAATAATAAGAAAATGAATTGTAAATTTTTGCAATACCTCAAATCTGTGAAGTTCAGAAGCTGTGCACATCCATTATGGCCTGAATATATTTTGCTGGCTTTTCTGGACAACGTTTTTCAAGTGAAAATACAGTTTATTTGCATCATTTTATGTAACAGCTGTAAAGTGTAAAAACTTTGTAGCATATGTCATAGAGGAAGGAGATTTCTGCAGTTGCCTGTCTCTGCCAGAAGCAGCTATCTCGTTCCATGAGGACACAGTCCATTGATTAAGGCTGGGCAAAATTTCAATTGCATGCTGTTTCTGCCGATAGCCAGCTTAGCTGAGCATGACACATGGATGATTATAGCTCACGTTTACCTCCGAGATGATAGAGAACAGAGACATTTGAACCACTAAACCACTGAACTGGTACTAGCCGATCATACCAGCCACTAACTTTTCTGTTCTTCAACCTGTCTAGCTGGTAGAGTGATGAAAACCAGGGCCGAGTAGGCACCTTTTGTAGTTGATGGAAAAATAATTTACTAAGCCTGGGCTGCATCAGTGGCTGGTACTCTTCCGAACACTTGGAGATGCGTTGTTTAGGACCCTGAGCTGTTCAGAGGCAGAGGCTTTAAGTCACCTTTATTTCCTCACCAGGATCCTCACGGGAGTCTGTTTCCCCATTGTATTTCTGCTTCCTTGAAGCCTTGATGGCAGTCCCAGAACAGGGTGCTTCAGCCATGTCCTTGTATCCCTATTTACACTGCATGCACCAGCAAGTGACACGGTGCCGGTGTTACAGTCCACACTGAAATAGGTGCATTGGAAAACAGGCTTAAGGTATACAGCCTCGCCTAACACCACGTTGTTAAGAAACAACTTCCCTGAAGAGCCTGTGTGTGTTGCTGGAGGTGAATGTGTGTATATGTGCTTATGTGTACATGTAATACTATATTGTGTGTGGATAGTATGCATTTACTTGATATTCTTAAAAATTTTAAAAAAATCAATCAAAGTAGGTGCTCAGTGAAAAGCAAATACATATTCTGATCTTAGCTTTCCTGAGCAAGCAGATGAAAAGAGGTGGAGATAAAATACAAAAAGTTATTAGATTAGATTACGGTTCAGTCTGGTGGGGGCTACATGCAAAGTGAAGCCCAAAGGAGACTTTTGTCAGAATTCTTGCTGGTAACTGCAGCAAAAGAATCAGATTTAACTGGCTTTTAAAAACATTTACTTTTTTTTTTTTTCTTCCCTTTCTTGTGCTTTGCCAAAGGGCCTCAGGATGTTTTCTAATCGATGTGGAAATGTGAAGAAGGATTTTATTTTAGGAAATCTTCTTTTCCCGATAATAGAGGTAGAAAATTACTATGTTTTAAGGATCCATTCAGTTACCTGATAGTGCATAAACCGGTGTATATGACCCATAAACACAAGATTTGTGGGAGAAATAAAAAATTATAAGAAGACAGAAGTTGACTTATTGAATTTCTGCTAAAAAGTCTCACACAGTATTTTAAAGGAAACATTTGATCACTTGGAAGGCATGTTTTAAACTAAAATATGTCACTAGAAAATCGGTGGAATTGTTCCTCCATTTTCAGAATGAAACCCTGACAGCACCTCATTTCATTTTAAAATAAAGAGTTGTTACAGAGAAAAAAGAAATAAATATTCAAATCTGTGGTTTGCTGGAATTACTACAGCAAATGTAAACAGAAACAGCTGGATTTGCAAGGGCTATGAAGGGAAAATACATCCTAAAAATTAATATTCCCTACAATGCCTTGACCTAGTGTAATACCTACCAAACCATCTTTAACAGTAGGATTTAAATTGCAGAATTGACATGGCCGGTTTCTAGACCTTGACTTTGCCTGGTAAGGAGATCCCTGATGTGGAGGGGACTATTACTAAGATTCTGTAGTTATCCTCTGCACTGAATGAAAAAAATATTCATGCCTTTAGGGGTTGTGGGTCCTTGCTGTGATTTACATAACTTACTGTGAGCAGCCATGGCAGACACCAATTATAGAGAACTTTGGAACTGCTCTACCTGTAGCTCCCAGTGGAAGCCATGTTTCTGTTGTATTAAATCTGTACAGAAATGACAATGGAGAGAAAGAAAAAAAATAAATGGTGCTGTGAACGTTATAAGTAAACCTTTGGGAACAACAATATATGTACTGTGGTGCAACAGATAATGCAATTTTGCTTAACATTTCTGAGAGCATCCAAACCAAATAAAATTAAAAAAAAACCCCAAGACATCCAAAACAGAGAACAGCTGTAATGTCAATTTGCCTTTCTCACTCACTGCAGTTTTGTCAGGCAATAATCTAGAAAGCCGAAATGATTTCTGTTATGTGTTTGGTTTGGAAAGAAATCGTAGCCAGGTGAAAAGAATAATACACTTACCAAAGTGTCATCATATACAGTGTAGGGAAGGAATTCTGAATGTCAGCCTGAATAAAGAATATGCTGAAAACGGACTCAAAAGCTTACAGAGTTAGTGGAATTAATATTCACTGTGGAAGTCTCTGTAAAGTAGCCCACTGTACAACTAAGCGTCTCCTCCACAGCCTGAGCATAAGCTGGTGGCCAGCTGGGACCTGCTGCCACCTCCACAGGGGAGAAGAGAAAGCTGGAGGCACTTTTCCACCTCTCCGTGTCCATGGCCTGGCACAGAAGTGTGAGCTACTGACGCTGTGGTGCAGCTATGCATTGCATATGGATCAGGGCAAGCTTCTTCCTCTATGGTGGGACTTCCTCTGGACTTCAGAGAGAGAGAGGAGAGAAGTGGCCCTTACTGCAGACAAGGATGCGAATATTCTGTGCATGATGCCGTGCTTTGGGTCCTGCTGCAAAGCGGTCCGCACAAGCTGGGCCGCCTGCTCAGTGCAACTTCATCAGTGCTGGGTGGACTGGGCTCACTGGCGTGCCTGGAGCTGCCCCTGGGACACACCTCAGGTCTTTGTCTTGTAAAAGCCACGTAGCTCTCTTGAAATGTTTCTCTTGAGGCTTTAAGTACTGACAGGAAATATGACAGGAAATACTTTGCTGGAATGTACTCAGTACTTCCTAGAATGTTAGAAAACAACAACAAAAAACCCTTCAATTTTTGACTTTTGTACCAAACAAAACCACAATGTCCTTTTCTAAAAACCAAACAACCACCCCCCCAAAAAAACCCCAACCGAACAAAAACACCACCCCCCCACACACATCCCAAACCCCAAAGCTTGCACTTTTGCGAGGAAAATAGTGAAAGAAATTCAGGCTTTCTATCGTAGTTATTATTTCTGTAGTGCTGCTGGTGAAAGGATGGAAGCCAGAGCAGAAGTGGAAGGACAGGAGGACCATGGAGATATCCCATGCTTGGGGGTGGAGGAGAGGCGGGGGGAGGTGTGACTGGGTCCACGCTGAACCTTGGTGTGAGAAGAAGTGTTTTGTCCTGCTTCTGTTTCAGCATAACTTTTCAGCTGCTGCTATTCCTGCCTGCTCGGGCTGGGTTTTAAGCTGAATTGAACAGGTATCTATTACAGTTTTCTGTATATTTGTGTTGTCCAAAGCCTTAATTTTCCTTTTTACTCTTTTGTTGGTTTTATAATAGCCTGTTGACCTCTGGCACCTAGCAAAATCCCTTCCACGTTTAGACAATTTGAATAAATCCTCAGTGTACTCGATCTTTACAATGTTAGCAAAACACTAGACGCAGAAGTTACTAGACTTACCTGAGGCTGTAGAGTGAATCACTGACAGAGTTGGGAACTAGAACTTGAGACCTCCCGCTCAATTCCTTTGTTCTTCCATAGGACCTGCCCTTTTGGTTAAGCAGCTTGTATAAAAACAAAAAATCAGTGACAGTGGTCGTAACTGAATTAAAAGTAGATCCCACTTTGTCTCCTCTCTTGCGTGAATCAATTCTGTTTGCAGCACATAACCTTCAGGACAAGTGTTGCTCAGCGGCTTTGCAAATTGTCACATGTGCTAAATTCAAAAGGTCTCAAACACTTTCATTTGTGTCTTTCTTAAGAGCTAGAACTGGTAGTCTGTTATTTCTGCACGCGATAGACAAGGGGGCAAATCCTACATAGGAGTCATTGATGGATGAAATCCAGACAGGACTGAATTAGCTTTGCCAAAATACGTTTAAACGACTGAAATATTTGTAGCTGGTTGCTACCTTCAGCCGGACAAATGAGCACGTTTGCCTCTGAGCTTTGGCAGCAAAATCAGATCAAGGACTTTCTGGGAGGATGGCAGCTTTGTCTGGACTGAGCCACAGGAGCAGGGTGCTGTGAGTTCAGGAGTTTAATTCTCAGGCAACCAGGCTGGGGCTCGGGCTCAGTGCTCTGCCCTGGAGAGAGGTTTCTGTCTGTGTGGACCTTCTCTCAGTACGGGGTCAGAAGGGCTCCGCATTCATCAGTCCATGTCTGCCCTGTAACGCTGCTGATGAAAATGAGCTGCTTTATGTATAGCTTATGCTACCATGGCTTCATTGTACATTGCAGAGAAGTAAGTAGTTTTCAGTGTTGTATCGGTTACCAAAAATTCTTCAAGTCTAAACGTAATTGAAAACAGGGAAGCAAGTAAAGTGTTGATAAATTAGATGATTCTGCAGTACTTCATCAGCCTACAAAAATCCCTCCACCTGCGATTCAGAGGCTTAACCAGTTCACATGACAGGTGAAGGAAATGATCATTCCTTTTGTGGTCTGTGCTCCCCTCAGTCTCCCTTTGTGCATCACAGTCCCGGAAGGCACTATCATCACAAAGCCAAGGAAGAACCAGTCATTTTCATCATGTTTTCAGGGAGGGCAGCTTATACAAAATTTGCAGAGGAGCTCACATCCGCACACATGTCCCAGGCTACGGGGTTACAGCTGTTGTTTTCTAATTGCCGATGCTTGCAGACATTATTAGTCTAATAAGACTCAAATAAAAATCGACAATATTGTAATCTTAACTAAAGCTATATCCTTTGTGTTCATTCTGATGCAGGTGTTATCCCATAAACATCATTTCACATTTTTGCTGAAAGGAGGGGGATGGTGACTTTGAACGACTAAACATATTTAGTTGCTATTTTAAATATTTGAACACCTTTTTATAAGTTTAATGTATTTCAGTTTTTCTGCCTGTCTAAAGCCAAAATAGGATGCTGTTTCAAACATTGCCTCATGTTTATGAACAAGGCAAGGTGATCTTTAAGCGTAACAGATTCTACTAAAGCAGAAAGAAAATAATTTTATGGAGTGTTTTTGCATTTGTTATTAAGATTCAAGTCTTGATTTCTTCCTCTTCTAAACAGTGTCCCAAAGACCTGTGGTATCCTCTGTGTTAAGTGCCGGGTTCAAGAGATTAAGGGCAATGACTGGCATCTAGTTCACTTTTTTTTCCATTTCAGTGCAACCTCACATCGCTATACATCTGTTTTGTTGATTCAGAAGAGCACTTGAGATGCTTTACAGTTGATTTTGACAAGTGCTACAATTTGATATGGGTAGATAATTCTTGCTGAGATGATTTCAAAAGTACAGAAATTATAATTTTGAGTAGATATTACCTTTCTTTATGATCAGAATTCTCATGTAATATACTGTGCACTTAAGCTTCTTAATCACATTTTCCTTTTTTAAACATTACATTTTTCCATCTAATCTAGTAAAGTATCACAAATTAAAATATTGTTCTAAATATATCTTGTATTTTTTTTCCATGCACCATGGACAGCTCGTGTAAAACCCACTTAAAAAACTGTTCCCTCCTAACCTTCTCCCCAAAACTATTTGGTTTGGAATTTAATTAAGCAGCGAGACAGGACAGACTGTGTGGTAGGGCTGATTAATGCACACCTCGGGTGTATTTCACCTCATGCTCCCAGCACATCTGAGGTGTGGATTAATCAGCACAACTGCTCAGTCCAAAGTGTCTTAGTGTGATTATGAAATGGGCATAAGCTAAAAAATAAAAAACTCAAACATGACAACATATTCTTGTACTAAAAAATATCACACACAGAGATGGATTTTGAAAAAAAAAAGAAAAGGAATGTAATTTCATTAAATTCCAAGTTTAAACGCAGCAGAGCTATTTTGCTGAAATGGTTTCTGGGGTGATGTGAGATCGTTCCGTCCTGCCTGCGCCCTGCTCTGCGCTCTGCACCCCGTTCCTCAGGAGTGCACCAGAATGACAAACCCATCGCCACTCCCCAGTTCGGGACTCCTTCCTGTATCCCCTCTCTGCTCTAATTCTTTATGCTCTCTCCTTCTCTGTTTTGTTTATTTATTGTCCTTCTGCTTTAGGCATTTCTCCCTGATGTCAGTATTTACCCAGTATGAGTCTGTGCTCTCTTGCATTGGTGGTCCCCAGGCGCTGCTCGGTACACGAACTGATGAGGGAAGGACCTGTCCTTGGCAAACCTGTGAGCACTGTAGTGGGGTTAACGCCAGATTTACGCCGGTACATCCAACAGCTTAAGTAGTCTCAGTTGGAGGCTCTCAGCGGAGTCTGGCTTGGTGCTTCAAAGAAATCTGGAGTAGGATGGGCGGAGAAGTTCTCAACTTTCAAAAGGGACACCCGCCACAATCTTGTCTTCCTCTAAAGGAGAACGGACAAATTTATGTTGAAAAACTGCATGCTTTAGCAGAAAATACTGTCAGAATGTATTCTGAGAAAGAACAGTGTTATGTATCACAATTCCCTGATAACTTATTCTGCAGATATACATGAGAAAGCAAAAGCTTCTGCCTCGCGCCTGCACGTGTCTCCTCCCCCAGAGGCCTGATCCTCCGCGTATCTACTGAAGTCAACAGAGAGACTCCCATCAAGTTCGGCCTGGTTTGGCCATCAGAGAGCGAATGCTGCACCAACAAGCGCATTGATTTTCAGAGGGCTGCGCTGCTGGCAGGGGAGAGATGATTTTCCCGCTTCGCGGAAGGGCTTGATCAGCAGAGCCCAAGGACCTCTGGTGATTGCCTGTGGCTCCGTGAACTTCAGTGGGTGGCGTGCTCTGGCATCCTCGTAGATCTCAATCTCCTTTGTCCCTCTGAAAAGAAAATTTGGCTGGAAGTCTCTGAGCTTAAACTAGCGGAGTTTCTGGAGAAACTTTTTGTTTTGTTTTGTTTTGTGGTTTTTTCTTCTTTTTTTTTTTAATTTTCTCTCAAGAGAAGAGAATATAGCCTAGAGTTTTTAAAATACCGTTGGAAACGAAAAGCTGCTCAGTTGTGGGGGAGTGCAAAGGGTCCCCAAGGAACTGAACAGACTAGCAAAGGGGAGAGAAGCGTCTGGAGTAGTGATGGAGGGAGGACGAAGCAAGCAACAAAAACAACAAAGTAGGGCTGAGGCTAATATAAAGGAGGGAACAGAGGGAATTTAAAGAGCAGAGGGGGAGAGGCGTATGTCCGAAAAAGGAGAAGATGATTAGAGCAGGAGGCGGGAGGGGTGGGGATGGGAATGCTAAAAGGCCCAGCTTCCCATCAAACACAAAAAAAGAAGGTCTGAAATGGCACACTCTGCTCAGGGGACTGCTCCTGACTGACGCAAGCAGACGCACTGAAGTCAGTTATTCATATAAGGGCTGCAGGAATGAGCCTCATATCCACAAAAGGATTTCAGATCTGCGCTCATTGCATTCTCACAGCGATTGCTGGGCTGAATTGCCATGTGGCATGCCGGCTCTGCCATCAGCTTACCTCTACTTGCGACACTCGTGTGTGCTTTTTATGAATTGATTTGCTGGCCACAACACTTAAAAAGAATTCAAGTACAATAAAAAGAAATCTGCTAAGGGACATAGGCCTTCCCCTTCTGAGATACGCGCAAATACTTCTGTCTAGCACACATTGTATGTGTTCAAATTCTGCAGAGCTGAAATTTGTGGTTGAGAAAAGCAGTCAATTCAGACATAGCCTTTTCGATAAATGCATTTACTTGTAAGTTTAGCTTATGCTGTTACATGTAAATACTGGTGAAGTCTAGCTGCAGATTTAAAACTAAATTCCTGGATGCAACTTTTATTTTCACCTGTGCTAAATGCACGTTCTACATTCTTTATGCAGACAAATATTCTTCTTTCTAGTCAGTAGTCTCATTGAGGTTTATAGGGTCATTCACATAAGTTAGGAATTGTTGAAGAAGTAAGTGTTTATGCAGAATCTATCCCATAAATAGCAGAGAAAAAGCAAGTAAGGTAATTCATGCAGGGCTGATGATATATATACAGGGCTACTCACAAAGTTTCCTCTAGTGTTACATTTGTATTCATATATGTCAAAAATGCAATGTTATTTCTTTTTAAAATAAATTGAAAGCACAAGTCTGTGGTGTATGATTATTTTATTAACTGATAAATCAGCTAGCTCTCAAGGGCATGGAGGAAACATATTTATTTAATTTACAAATAAACTGTATCCATTCCCCATTCCCATCCTTTGTTAGAAATATGTGTTGCACTAACAAATTCCAGTGTTTGATACTCAGAGATGTTTAAATGTATTTTCAAAAGGTAAACAACAAAAAATTTTTTTCTGTTTTTTTTTTTTAATCTTCAGACTTCACTGCAAACATAATCCCGCACAATATGAACAGCTGCGTTTGTGTTTAAGAATGTGTTTTCAGATGACCTACGCTTTCATAGTCCCATGGCTGGCATTTCCACAGCGGCTTCCTACTTTAGGCACACTAGTCCATATCTAAACATCTGCATAGGACAGTATGATTTTCAGTGCTGCTAAGTGCTGGTGGTTTCATTCCTGTAAGGCTGTGTATGTCCTTGTCCTCCACTGAGGTTCAAATGGGTGTATATCTGCACCCATATGAAGAATCTCCTCTGTATTTGAATATTTTGGATACGGTGTAAAAATTTGAATAAAAGAAGATCAAATACAAGGGTCGGTTTTTTCCCTATGAGAAATCACAGGCTCTTATAGAAGACGTAAGTGTTGAGAGCTACTTAGTTGAGAGCATTCTCATGTCTTTTAAACACTTATAAAAGAGAGTTATTCCATAATTATCCATTACAGGGACAAAAACTTCTTCAATTATGGAATATCTCTTCTTTTATCTTCTCTTAGTTGTAGAATCCCACTCTAATCTCCTATTTCACTGAATAATTTACTATTAAAAATGGATGAAAATGCCAGACTCTCATTTTTGTTCTCTTGCTATGTATATATATTAAATAGAGTATCCCAGTTTAACAAAGGAGAAATACATTCTCTGGTACTGTCTACATGACACATCTGTTCTCTCCCATGCTTAGCCCAAACTGAGCGCTTCTATATTCATGAGCAGCAAGTCTGTATCTGGCATCAGCTGCTGTTGTCTCAACTGCTGTTGAAAATTAGGTACCAGTTATACTCTATTACATGCAATAGATTTGGCTTTGTCTTAACCCCATAAGAGCATCTATGCCATAACAAAGTGATGGTAAAGGCAAAAGAGGATAGCACAAAATATAGTCCAGAAAAAAACTCTTCTCCAGAAGATGAAATCAGAATTCTACAGAACAAAAATCAGTGAGTATGTGAAATATTATTTAGGTAAGGAATAAGAGTTTATAACATAGATACATAGGAAAGTAACTGCTAAATACTGCTCAAGAACATGAAAATCATTATTCTGATAGTTGACTGAGCTAGGTAACTTGATTATTTCAAATAGTCATCTTGGGACTTGCAGGAGAAGTCATTAGGATCTCATCCTGCAATCCTTACTTCGTAAATACTCTCACTGATTTTATTGTGGCAACATGTTTAAAAAAACCTTTATTTACCGCAATGCAGTTTTAATGCTGTGGTGTGGGATCCAGTCTGCTGAACTTAGACACCTCATTTTGGGTGCTTC
>VZSC01000073.1:35444-50444 GCA_013398225.1 Steatornis caripensis | reverse complement strand
AATCTCTCAGCATGACAATCCTATGCGTTCAGAAGTATTCTGGAAGATGCCGTTGTATGGGAAAGTAGAGATTACTTAGATGCTGAGCTTCTGATAGACGTACAAGGGAAGGGCTGGTCTAGGTCAGATAGCCCGCTTGCAGTCTGATATGTCTTCAAGCTATCCATCTTCCTGAGCCGGCAAAGCTGGTCTGGAAATTCTCTAGGAACAAACTTTTCCATTGTTTTCCACACTCCCACCTTCAGTGCCAAACACAACCTACAATTTTGGAGGTGTGTGAAAACAAGAAGTAACTTTGAAAAAAAGAAGTTAACTGTATCCTTTCACGGTTCAAGGAAAAATCTTCTGGGGTTTGGTTCACTTTCAAGTTTGCTCAGATTTTGTCCCAAATAGTTCACCTACTCTGCTTGTGAAGCTTTTCAGAATAAAAAGGTAAGCCCGGGAAAACAGAAGAAACGATGTTCATAACCAGCGTGCATACCCTTTTAGGGCAGGACCAAATTTTCATCAGGAATAGGAGTAAAATAGGTTTCTGTGATAATTCTTTGAAATCAAATAAGATTTAGTACAGCATATGTATGTGGTTTATTAGGCGAAACTCTGTAAGGTGAGTTTTCTAAAGTAAATTTCCAGTCTGTTTTTTCAGCTGGATAATCTATTACATTTAGCTTTCCCCACTTCAGCCAGTGCTTGTTAAAAGTTCTCCTTTTGTGTGCATGTGTTAAGATGATGGACAGTATTTGCTGATTCAAGCTTATCTAAGCTTTTAACAGGAAAATCGTGGATCAACTCAACCTGTTTGGGCCAGCAACCTTTGTAACTGCCTGAATCTAAGGAATGGTTTCATAGTAATAAACAAACACAAGTAATTTATGGAACTCTGCTGAAGTAAAGTCTTCCATATTAACACATTAATGTCCACTTTTTAAAACTGTTCTAAATCATTTTTAAAAGTCTTAATCCATTCTTTGCTTATATCCCTGAACTGAAACTCGGTTGGAAAGAATGGCATATGCCAGAGGACGAGCTCCCTGCTCACTGATTGAGCAGAAATGTGGCTGTAGCTCAGGTTACATTTTTTGCTCCTGGTAGTTCTGAAAAATCCACATATGGCCCTCATGTTCTCACTTACCATCTATTTGCCTGTTTTCTTATTTATTACAGTAATTACTCCAGAGTCATCTTCTGGGGCCAGGAGATATGCTGCGGCAGGTTTAGGGCGTCTCATCTCTTAACTACTGGGGTATCCTTTAGCTCGTTGAAACAGGCAGCCAGGGCAAGCCGTTCTCCATGTTCCCCTTCTTCCTCTTCTTCCATGGCAGCCTTGACATGCTGATCTCAGCATTATATCAATGAATGCTGCAGGGAAATCACTGTTTCTTCCCTTTTTTTTTTTTTTTTTACAGAAAAAGAGGGGCAAATTTTGACAGAGCAAGAGTAATTAGTGTTAAAAAAAGAGTGTATATGGGATGGAAAACAGCCCTTTTATGAACGTCAGTTTCTTCTGACGTCCTCCTCTGCCCCTAGATGATGTGCTCCTGAGTATGTTGGTCCTCTAGCAAACACACCCATGGGGAGGGAAAAAAAATAAAGAGAGAAAGAGAGGACAGGCAATGAATTTGATAGAAGAATGTGGAGATCAAGGGAGTCTGACACTGTTGAAAGAAAGAAGAATAAATTAGAACTCCTCTTAATGTATTTTAAACAACTTTGAAGTTTTAATGTGAAGTTATTGTGCATAGTAAGACAGACCATTTTCCCCATGGATATTAGCTAACTGGTTGCCCCAGGGGCAGAATGGGTGGCAAGAGAAGATGTATTAAAAACCGATCTTACAAGAAAAAAAAATTGTCTTATGAGACTTCTCAGCTTCAGAAATTTTTTTACATTCATCTGTGCCACATGCTTTAGTGCTTGAACAGTCATGGGTACAGAACACAGGAAGTATGACCGTAGTGTTTGTATTTCATTGGGAACGTGTTTTTGTTGTATTCTTTATGTTCTGTCAAGTGACAACACACAGTTGGCATTCATCCTTGCAAGACAACAAAGATGAGAGGAACAGCTGATCTCATCTATCTATGCTATCAGAATGCAATGAATAATCTGCAATGAATAATTTACTCTTAAAATGTCACTTTTTTATGTTCTTGAACTATTGAGGAAACTGTACCTTTTCTAACTAGGTAAGTATTACTATAATCAATAAATATATTGCTGCTACACTCTATCCCAAAATTAGAAATGATTAAGACAGACATCTCCTTCTTCACTGACATGATTTGCTTTTCCCGTATGTCAGCCTGTCCAGTTTGATCTGCTCACCACCCCAGCGTAGTAGCAGTGTTGGTAGCAGTTTTCACAACTGATAGAAGTTAGAACAACCTGGAGGCTGCACTAAATCGCACCAGGACACAAACAGGATTGAAAAAGAAAAGATTAGATTTAGGTAGAAAGATTGCTGAAAAGACTTTATCGCTTTCCTCCCCAGGTGAAACAACAGGCATTCAAAGGCACGTGAGCTGGCTGCAACTCACTTCATTAATCAAATCAATGTGAATTTCAGATTTCTAATATAATATCTGAATATACAATTTTAAATTGGTGCTGGTAGAGTTTCCAGCATTTGAATTACAAATTTGCTTTTTGTTAATCCATTCCCTAACAGAGATCAAACACTTGAAAATTCATGAAAAGCAAACATGAAAGGGTCACAAACATGGTCAAATGTTACCTGGCTGTTTAATTCAAATGGATACTCAAAGAAAATGTTTCCAGTATTTGTTCAGCCCCTTCTTTCTAGTTAGCTTAAAAAATTAAAGTTAAATGGCAGACTAATACTATGTGCAAATCAAGAAAAAGAATCAAGGAGACTGGAAGATAGAAATACAGAAGATCATAAAGAGAGATGGGCACACCTGGAGTCATACTGAATATCAGCCTGCGTCTGTGGATGTTCACATCCATAGCTGTGGTTTAACTTCTAATAAAAATAGCTGTAAAATTTGGAAACAAGTTTAAAGTTTGAATATTTCCATCATTCATCACCACTGTGATAATCAGTTCTGCTGTATATGCATGCTCAGAAAAATACATTAATATCCAAATGTGCATCTATATTTTGAACCGCTAGTCGAAGTTTAGCAGTTTGGGTGCACATTAACTTTCTGTTTCACTGTTGCGGGTGCTATTGACAGCAAAGTCAAATGTGCCTTTAGCAAAAAGGAAAGAAGTAATAGGATTTTAGTTTTTAAAGTTCTGACTGGTCACATTCAGCACATATTTTATTTTCCTGCATTACAACAATCTACAAACAGAACCTTCTCATTTCAGTTTTTCACGCATTTTCTTTGTGTGAATCTCACTGAAATAGGCAAGCTGTCAGTGACAAAGCTTGGTGTCAATCTCACAGGAAGTTGAGAAATGGGACTTACAAAAGGAAAAAGCGAGTAACCGCGATCAGTACTGCAACTACAAACAACTTTTTTCACTTCATCAACCAAACTTATACTAGAGGGACAATCTGTGATGCCGCCCGTCATTGATGTTATTGCTATTTCTGAAGAGAAATTGCTTTATGTAACAGACAAGTTCTAACAGAAAAAAAAAAAAACCAAACCACAATGAGAGAAATGTTTGCAGGAGAAAACCAAATTCTTCTATCCTTATGAATGCCATGGGCTCCTGTCATGCCCTGACTCTGTTATAAATCTAAGCATGTCACCACTGCTTGTACAAGCTCACCTGCTTCAGTCCAAGTCATGTTTATAAGAAACTTTTCATTCAATAGCAAATTGTTCTTTGCAGGTGTGCAACTATTACCTCTCTACAAGATGAAGCAAAATGGAGGAAAGGGAAAGTGGTCCTGTTTCATGCCCCATGTGGTTTTCTTCAGTCTGTAGATACTTCAGCTTATAGCCCAGCTGGGAACTCTCTGCAACTCCAGAAGTTCACAACTTAGTCTAGCAAGTAGTACTGTTAAACTTGGTGACTCCGCTCCTAGCCATCTGTTGTAAGGAAGATACTGTAACTGTTAAAGACGCGTATAATAAGATTTTTGAAAAAGGAAAACAGATTTAGGGATTGCCATGAAAGACTGTGAAAAACTATGCAAAGACATGTAGGCACGATGGATCAATGAGGGTATCTTGCTCAAAGAATTCAAAACAATGGTTGCTAGATAGGTAAAGTTGGAAGATCTCCCTAAAGATTCTGAAAAAAATTGACAAAGCAGGGAATAAGTGATTAATTTCTGACAGCCAAATGTTGCAACTACTATGAGAAGAGATGTTTGAGTCATCATGGGATAAAGAAGGTTTCTAGATTTTTCTTTTTCCCATTTCGTGTTTTGTGAGTGTTTCTTCCCCCATCCTTCTTCCTGATGCAGTTAAATAGATTAAGGACTTTTGTGAGTAGACAGTTGAATTTTGTTTAATGAGGCAGTTACTTCACAAAGAGGGCACTTCTCTAGAGCAAAGAGCAGGAAAGATTTGCAGGACAAGGGGATGACATAACTGATGATGGCGTTCTGTCAGGGTGAAAGTTGGAAGGTGTGGGCTCGTGTGGAATGAACTGAAGATTACCAGCACTCTGAAGAGTGTGTTGTAGCAGTAGTATTATTTAACGGGATCCTCATTTTGTTACCTCTCTTCTGGCTGGAGGATTTCATAGCCTACATTTTTCTGTTGCTTTCTCTCCCTTAAACTAATTAGAGAAAGAAGAGAAAAGAACTGGTCTCAGAGTGCTTTATTTTGATTTCTTTTCCTTCAACACATGCAGGTCCTGTTCAGCCAAGATCTTATAGATGCTGTGAGATGCATTTGCTGAGCCAACATGTGTGATTGATTTTGTATTCCTCTTCCTTCTGCCGTGGAAGTGATAAATCAGGGATTGGATAAATGTCAGGGTAGCTAACACGATGGGTAGGCTCTTTTTACTCCATGCTATGGCTGAATGTTGGAAATAGTAGAGTTGAACCAAAACTAAGTCATTTAGAGAAGATTAGGTTATCTAAACTAAATCCCATGGTTAACTTACAAAGTCCCATAGCTGCCTAAAAGCTAAGCTGGCTGTTATGGCTCAGAGTAGCTGCCTTTCATTCTCCACTGACACTGAACAGCAGGAGACAAGCTCCAGAGGTCCCTTGCAACATAAATTAATTTGTGGTTTGATAAAGGGAGCTTAGACAAGGTTAGACCATATGCCAAATTTTTAGTTGACTGAAGTTGAGTAGGATGAATCTTTCCTGACAGACAGACAAAGGCCTGTTTCATGGGGGTTTTTGGGTGAGGTGTTTGGTTGCAGGTATTTTGTAGACTGGAGACTGAAAGGAATCTTATGATTAGTCAAAGACTCAACAGCAATGTCACCCAGCCACTCTGCCTGTCGGCTTCCTGTTACCACCACTGGATATCCCTACTGCACAACAGTTACACCTCAGTCGAGCCTTCCCTGATCTTTTATGCAAGTGCCAAATCTCTTTAGAATGTTTTCTTGTAAAGTTCTATGTGTATTATAGCGTAGTTTGCACATGTGAATGTTTCTTTTCCTGTGTTTCTTTGAGAAGTTGAGAAACATTTTTCAAATTCCTACATGTGCCATCTTTGCGTTGTTTGATGTTTGCTGAAATGTGGTAGGAAGTGCTCAAAAAGGAAATTTCCAGCAAATGCATCATAAAGATCTGCAAAGCAATTGTTCTAAGATAAAGTAACTATTTGCGTAAATTATCCATATTTAACAGCTATAAGACATACAGAAATGGGTTATTTGTACCGAGTTACCATAATCTACCATATTACATTTTTTTGAAGAAATATAGTTAATTGAGATCTACTGATTGTCTTTGTTCCATGCAAAGAAATTTAATTATATTTGGAAAATCTAATTAATAATAATTACATTATTACAACTGCACAACATTAATTACAATACAGTAAAAAGAAGTCTAGTTCCATTTGAAATGTGTAGAAGTGATCTTAAGAAGGTCATAAGACCCATAAGAAAGGTAAGAGTGTGACAGATGGGTCAGAAAGCTCCTTCACAAGCTGGAAAACTCACTCCCTTGAGTTGGCATCTAGCCTCATGAAAAGTATGGAAGCTAAAGTCTCTGGGATTTTCAACAGCTTGTTTGGTGGCCTGTGGTCAAAGGTTCCTAGGTTCCTAGAACCACCTCCTGGGAAGCTGGGGAGAGGCCAACTGCCTAGATCTTTGGGACTTCCAGGGGTCTTCAGATGCCATGGAGCACAACAAATTTCATAACCACATTTGCGGGAGATGATGTAGGTTGCTAACGGAGTTTTGTTCCTTTAAGCTTGTTATGCTGAAACCAACATCAAACTTACCTACCAGTAAGGTTTCTTTCTTCCAAAAAATGTTCTGCTGGTGATAGCATCTTATGATCACCAATTTTTTTGTACACCAGAATGTTTTTAAAAAAAATCCATCACTGCATTTCTACTGATAGAGACATTTGCACATAAAACACTCCTGAGACTGCTGACGTGTTTCACGTGACACTGTTTACCACTGCTCAAGGGAGACTATAAAAGTCCTGTCAAAACCATAATGAATACAGCAAACAAGCACTTGGTTACCAATACAACTACCCCTGTTGGAAACCAATACATCAGAGGAGCAATGAGAAATATATTTTAAAACAGTAACTTTAGCCAATGATCCTACAGTCTGACATATAGGTACAAATCTTAGCATCAGAGATTGTAGCCTCACGATGGAACAGGGATTTTCTAAAAGATCCATGCAGAAGTCACAGCAGATGAGGGTAAGACTGACTCAGGACTGTACAAGGAGTACAGGCTATGTTTCTGTCACACCAAAATTATGACAATATATTCACATATACGGATTGTCTCACTGCCAAATGCATGCACTTTATGCACTGCTAGAACATCACTGGTGATTTTACGTGGGGATAAACACTCAAACACTGACAAATTAAGTATCTCTTTTTGGTAAAAGCACTGCAATACCATGGCTGCATTTTCGTTATTTCAATGCATTTCCATCACTGGACACAGCTTTTTTTTTTTTTCTTTTGCCCCCCCTAGTTTTTGCATGAACTACTCTTCAATAACTTAGCCTGGCTTCCTCTACAAGGGAAGGTACAAAAAATACTGGAGTTTATCTTTGTTGGCTGTTAAGACAAAATTTACTCATGTTTGAGTATTCATTGAGTTTATTTTCCTTTCCAGAGACATCACCTGGAAACAGACAAACAAGCTCCTAGAAATTAAACTAAAATGTTAAAGACTGAAGGCTAATTCTTGAAGGTACTTGACCAGTCCAGCAAGCAATACAGTAAGGTTTGTTCAAATGAAAAAGAACTAATTTTAATTAACAATAATTTTAAACTATATAAGTAGAAAGGAGAAACTCAATGCATCTTAAATATAATAGCTTTACAACAGAAGCTGGCCACCCAGCTGCTCATTTATATAACATGAATTTGTGGCATGCTTAAAGCTGAGTTTACAAATGGCAAGCAGATAGCAAGTAGAGCCAAAGAGAACAGACTTGCCAATATACCACTATGTCAAAAGTTAGGATGAAAATAATGTTTTGTTTTCATCTTCAACATGTGACTCCGTGTATGCGGCCCAGTATCAAATATGTCTATCTTATGTAGGCTTGTGTGTACCTACAAACATACAAATACATACGTCTGTCTAGGTATTTGTCTAAATATATACCATCTGCAAAATGAACAACTGAATAAGCAAGGTGAAAGTTTTAAGGAAATTGTTATTATGCGGTTCCATATTTATCATGAACCATGACATGAGTGCCCTGAAGATAAAGACCTAAATAATATAGTTGAAAAGTATATTGTTCGTGGGAGTTAAAAACATACTGTGGGAGCCAGCAGCATTATTTCTGTGAATATCCCTACATATTCCTCTATATCTGTACCTCTATCTATACACTGAAGTAGAGAAATATTAGCTAACAATAGATGCATCTAATTGAAATGTGTATGAATGGTATGTACTATGCACTATCATTTCTTTCTGCAACCAATTTAGAATTCAACGAAATAATATGAAGTCTTTTACTACTTAATTAAACTTTTGTAATGCCTGTTTTACCAAGATGAATAAAATGCATAAATTGTATGAGGTGACATCTAATGCACACAAAAAAGAGAAATGTAAAAAATCAGAACAGTGGGTACATTAAACTGATTTTTAATAATTGAAACCAATTTAATCATTTGAGATTATTTTATTCTAGCTGACGTAATACTGTAGCAGTTTTATTCTAATTATAACCTGTTTCATTTTACTCTGCCTTTCTAGTTAATTATTACAGTCAATTTGTAAAATGACATGGTTCCACATTTGCATAGGTCACTATTAAATAAATGAATAGCTGAAATTACTCTAGCATTGAAGTGTCAACTTTGGTAGAAGTCAAGAGGACTTCAAATGTTCTTCTAACACCCCTTAATGTGTTAATGACCACTATTAAACTGCAATTAAAAGGCCAGAGAAAAAAATGCATGAAACAGTTAATAGAAAAATAGCACAGACACAATTAAAACACTTTGGTTTTTGACTGATAGAAAATAAAGTGATATGCTGAAAGAAGTATACCATGAATCTATGCCTAGCACATGACAGAACTGACAGTTTAATGATAACAAATCATAGGCTGCCTTTTTTTTGAGCGTTACACGTCAGCTTGACATTAACATCAGTAGTAAACAAGACAATGTAATGATTTTACCTTGTATTTAAATTGCTACTTATTATGGTACTAAATAATAGCTTTAAATAACTTGATGTCCAGGCTAGTGATGTATTGTGTTTGTACGAGACAGTACTGAAAGATATGTTTAAGTTTTTTGTCATCCTAAATAAAGGATATATGTATGTCTCAGCTGTGAAGCTTACCGCGTTTGCATCTGAAACCTTTTCTGAATCCGTAACTCTGTCATTAGGTTTGTTTGGTCATGAGAGGAATGAGTAGTGATGATCTAGTACTAACTCAAAGCAGACAGGATTTTCAGGTATCAAGTGGTGTGTGTATAACTCCTAGACAGCAGCTCAATTAATCAGAGCTGTGCCAGAGCTATCATATTAAACACTGTTACTTCAAAAGCATACTTTACTGAGAGGTGAACTGGATAGCATGGGGATGGTACAAGTGATTCCAAAAACTAAATTATGTTCAACAGGAAAATCAACATTATGTCTGAAAATTTAAATCCATATGTCAGAAAATTCAAAGTTACAGTTCCCACAGGAATTAAAATTTGACCTCCATGTACATAGGTAGTATTTCCTATTACCACTGTATTTTAATCATTCATATAATCTACATCTCTGCAATCCAGATGAGTTATGTTTGCCATGGGAAATACGACTTCTTGATTTCCTGATTATTATTTTTGTATGTGTGTGTATGCTCATCCATAAAGTTAAATTAGCTTTAGGAGTTAAAATCTGTTCTCAGTTACACCATGTAAAACCGGGCTACTTTTAGTGATCCAGTGGATTTAAGCAATTCCATTAATATAAACAAACCTATTTTGGATTTCTTATGCTAACTAGAACAGAATTACTGCGCTTCCTGAAATACCATCTGTGATATTGCTTAGTTCAATGTAAATAGGCTCTTACTTCTTAATCGATGGACTAAATCACCATTGTTCTTTCTTATCATTTTGTTTTTTCACTTAAGCAAAATGAGCCAAAAGGAAGATCTGCACACTACTTTTTTGATGCTTACTTTGCACAGATACATGCATGTCTTCATGCGTTCTTCTATAAATCAGTATGAAAACAAAACTATCTTCCCTTTCTCCTTGTGCTTACTTTAAGCAGCATGTAATGTCAGAAAGCCACACAAATTTGGTGGAAGATTCAAGCACCCTGTTGCACATTCTTACACAAGGACAAAATTATGGTTGCAGAGTACCGGGTTTTAAAGCATATTTAGGCACTTAAAAATGTAGATAGGCTCCCAATGGGGTTTTCAAAGGTTAGATTATTTTGAAAAACCTGCTAGGCACTGAATGTATTTCTTTGAAGTTCTCATACATGTGTAAGTTCATACATTGGAGAAAAAACCGCACATAATCAATGAAATAATTGGAATAGATTCAACCATATCCATTCCATGTGCACCACAGATATTCATGTGCTTAAGTCTGTTTGTGTCCAGATCAATGCAACTTCTTTCGGTGTTAAAAATGAAAGATAGTAGTTTTATTGTGCAGCTGCAGCACTAAATTGTCCATTATTTATAGCTTTTCTATTTCAAAATCTCATTTATTTAAAACACTCAAGGTTCTAGTCTTGCTGAGGACTAAATCCCAGCTAAATGTGAATGGGAAAAATTAAAAATGAAGGGGAAAAAAAAAACCCCAAACATATTTTATCACATTTGCATGCTTCAAAAATTGTTAAAATATGTATTTTTCCAGGCTTTTTGTATTACACCATCTTGCCTTTTAGAATTAGCACACTTTCTTGGAGAATGTTTTTATGGAGATAGTTTGGGTGGGAGGGCAGGTTCACTAGAAATGTATATGTATGTAACATACATATTATAACGCTTTTACAGGTCAGTACCTTATCTAATCTCGCTAGCCTCCACTGTGGTTTTTCCCTTTGCAATGATCCTCAGCACCTGTCAGTACAAAGGAGAGCCCAACACACCCTGTGCCAGTTCTTGTTGTCAGTTGATCCAGACACGAGCCAGTCTCACAGCTGAGCTGACACAGACAGGCTGAGAGGCACAAATACTGTCCTCCCACCAGCACTTCTTGGGGTCCCTTACATGGATAAGTACCCTGGTGCCGGCCATCAGAGGAACGCTCAGCCAGCAAAGCCTTGCTGCAGAGGCCCAGGTACAGCAACAGTGCCTCTTGTTTATGTTATCAGCTAAGACGTCCACACANAGTCTCACAGCTGAGCTGACAAAGACAGGCTGAGAGGCACAAATACTGTCCTCCCACCAGCACTTCTTGGGGTCCCTTACATGGATAAGTACCCTGGTGCCGGCCATCAGAGGAACGCTCAGCCAGCAAAGCCTTGCTGCAGAGGCCCAGGTACAGCAGCAGTGCCTCTTGTTTATGTTATCAGCTAAAACGTCCACACACACCCGAGTGCCCAAACAGCACTATTTACCACTGCTGGCCAGACCAGGGCAAGAGAAAGTAGCAAGCGCGTATTAAAGCACATAAGATTCAAATGGAATAATAAACCTAGGTAAAGGAAAAACAGAGTATATTATCAGGAGATCTACAACAAAAATATAGTAATATTTGTCAAGTGGAAGAAAGTGTAATCATAGTTTGGGCTTTATGTAGGGAATAACATCAAACTAAAGCACAGAAATGGTGGCACGGAGGAGTAACTCCAGAAAAGGGAGAAGATGAAATGGTACCAATCTTAGGTTTCCCTTTAAAATTATACTCAAAACCACAGTGACAATAGTTAACTGAAACGCTTTAGGTAACTTGTGATATTTGTAAGCATTTCCAAACCCACCTTTTTAAAACATCAATTTGGAAATGCTACAAAATGATGCTAGTAAGCACATAGAAATGACAATTGAGAGAGAATAAGTTTTTAATGTTTTGGGAAAAAAAATTCTGGACCTTTTTACAAATGTAAACATGGGTGGATTTTTTCATTTTGCTTTTAGTTTTCTAAAGTGTTTTGTAAAAACCAAACCAAACCAAACCAACAAAAAAAACCCATCCCATCTAGTAATTGCTTTGGAAAATACTTAGGTTGACTTTCGCGATCATATTGTAAAAGCAGAACATGACGTGGAACCAAAGATACATACATATATGTATATTTAATTGTAAAGTTGAGAAAAATGTAGATCTATTTAAAGCAGGGATGACAGTTGTTGAGCATTGTGATGTATCGTCTTGACATGAACTGAATGAGGTAGATTAGTGACTGACACTAGCAATGTCAGAATTTACATTGCAGCACACAAAAACTCCGTGGAAATATACTATTAGCACTCGAAGTAAGCAGTGATGAGTAATGAGATAAGAATTGACAGTGTCAATAGTCATAAGCCCTCATAGTCAAGAATGATGAACTGTACTGTGTGTATGTATATTAATATGTGTATATATCTGTCTGTCTTAAATACATCTATAGTAACTTTAATTACAATAAGTTTTGTGAAGCAAAAATCCAAAATCATAGATAAGACAAGGAATCTCAGTGAGGTCTACTTAAAGCCTATGGAGTGTGATTTACTCTATAAGTATCTTCATATCTGTGTGTGATGTAGGCATGCAGTTGACGTTACTGTTTACCCTATTATTTCACTTGCCAGAAACTAGTCTATGATGTACACAACTGTACACAGACATGGGAAATATCCTGGTTTACTAGGATTACTTTTCTAAGTACTGTTTTGCTTGTTTAGAGTCAGACCAATAGTAAGTTCTACAGGAGCAGTGAAAAACAGATGTAACCTAATGTAACAGATCATACTGCAAAAATTAAAGAATATCATTATCCAGTGGTTAGTCCAGTTTGATAAAAATTGTTTCCAACCTTGATTATCTATCTGAGATATCTTGGGCAAGTGACTCAAGAAACTGGGTCCAGAGTCCCCATCACTTTAGAGTGCATTAGCGGCGCTGGAGAATATCCTACCTCTGGCAGGAGTGGGGACTGCGAACATCTGACTTTGCTGGAAAGCACCTCAGGTGTTGTAGGTGTACATCTACATCTCCAGGTCAGCCTCACATGCTCAGAAGGATACAGGGCCCTGAACTAAGCAGGGAGAAGGTAGCTCCATCACACTGGTGAGCATATTACAAGCTAGGTGATACTGAGTGAGAAGAAAGTTGTTCAAAGTTCCTTTCACAACAGAGAAATCCATTACTGATGGCATATGCAGGTTAAAACATCTTTTCCTCAGTTTCTCTCTGTGGAAGCCACCGTCATAGCAAGTCACTTTGACAGTCTCAGATTAAAGGTATTGTTTCAATATCAGCTCTGTATAGCCATTGAAGTATTATAAGGGTGGGAACTATGTGGATGCCTGGGTGGATAGATGGTTATTATCTTTTGTCCGTCTTTCTGTTCAATGATATTTGTATCATCTTGACATAAAGCGGATGGAATAGGTTAGTGACTACCACTAGCAGTGTCAGAAATAATGTTACATTGTACCAAGAAATTAAGTAGTGTATTTTGGAGTCCACTACCATAAATATGGAGAGATACAAACTTGGCAAGAAACCGTGCTTTCGTCTTCAGTAGCCTGGAGCAGAGGCTTGAACACGTCCTTCTTGCCCACCCGTGGCTCCCAGAGCAACCATTACAGTGCCCCAGGCAGATTGTGGGCAGAACCGACTTCTAAAGATTAATTCCTCCCTATTTATTGAAAAAGCATCTTACACAAATTTGGTGCCATCTAAAATTAATGATTAAAATAAGAAAATGGTGGTGTTTCATTGCTGTGGAGGATAGGGAGACAAAACCTTTAAGAAAATGGAAGCTGTCAGAAAAGATAACAACAAATACAGTGGAATATCAAAGACTAATTGAACTTTCCATATGGAAGGAGAGCAACAGCAATGTCTCTTTCAGATTTCTATTGCCCCTTTTGGAGAGGAAATGAAATAATGGGCATCTGCATGTTGTATCTGCTGCGATTTTATTTCATTTTCCTTCTTTTTGTTGCTCTATAAAACAAAGTTTCCAGAATGATTTATGTGTCAGGTTTATATTTCCAGTTTCTCTAATGGAGCAATTTTATTTTAAAAGGTAAAATATATTTTTTAACCTGCCAGTGACATCATTTTCCACATTGGATCAATTATCTATGCACTGAATAAAGTTTAATTGAACCCTTTTAAATCTGTGCAGCTGTTGTGCAGTGAAATAGGCAGGTGGATTATCTCATTAGTATTAATCTAAATGTTCTGTGGTCTCTGCACATTTTAATGTGTGTGGTGTATATATTTAGTAATAGTTCTTAAGTTGTTAAAAATAAGATAAGCGGTACAAGAAAACTTTGATAATAATTTATGTAATATTTGGTTCTTAAATGGGATGAATTAAGGGCATTAAAATGATGAGTGATTCCACAAAATCTATTCCAGGAGACAGAGTGAATGAAAGTATTAATTTGAAAACTTCTGACCTATTTTAATGTTATTTTAGGAGTGCTCTGTTTTATGCATTGATGTTACTATCAGGATTTTAACTGGTTTTCCTTCCAATCAGCTTAGCTAACTTAAATCCTTTTGTAAGGTTTACCAGCATCAAACATTTCTACCTCATCTTCCAGGAATCTATTTTCAAAAAATATTATTTGTTCCTAGGACCAAATTCTGACACTGCTTACACAAGCGATTAGGGCACAAAGCTGAAAAAATGGGCCAGGACCACAGCATGTATAAAATGCTACAAAGTAACTGAGCTGTATGGGCTTAACTATCTGAAAATATGGACCACCATTTTCAGATTTGGGGGTGAAGGATCAATGGGAGTCCTGCTTCGGGACGGTGCGTCTCTGAGCTGGCACTGAAGCTACTGGATGCTAATGCCAGGTAGCTTTGGAGTTACTCAGTGAGAAGCTGGCCTGGTGAATATATCCAGGATTTAAAGGTCAGTTTTGTACCTTTGCTCGAGTTCCATGACAGCACTTACGTGGAAAGAAGAAAATATGCTTCACTTTACTGCCAAAGGGGACCCCTCTGTGGGCACTGAGCTGACTCCAGCCTTGCCAGCTCCGAGGAGGTAAAGGAGATTTCCCTGTCCTCAGGAAACTCATCTTTTGTTTGCACAGAGAAAGAGCATATTGGGGCTTGAAGTTCACAAAAGCAAGAGCAATCCTTCCTCTGAGGATCACAGTGTTTTCTCTCTCGGGTTGATGTTGAAGACTCCCCTTCTCATCTCTCTGAAGAGCTCAGTACCTGAAAAAGTTCCTGAGAAGAGAAAAAGCTCAATTCCGAGACAAAAATCCCAACCCCTCCCCCCCCCCCCC
>VZSC01000073.1:19650-21892 GCA_013398225.1 Steatornis caripensis | reverse complement strand
GGGGGGCGGGGGGGGGGGAAGAAAGAGAAGCTGGAATAAAAACCCACTTATATGCTGTAAAGTACAGTATTTCATTTGGACTGATTTTAAAGACCAAGAGCACAATTCATTTTTCTTAAAACAGCCTTATGACACAAAACAAGTATACCTTTAGAAATGTTTTCTTGGAAAATGATGCATGTTATATGAAATAAATTAAACTACTGTACAACACTAAAACAGATCCACACACTATATCTAATGAATTGCATATTCTTTCTCGAAGCTTTCAATGCTAATCACAAAATTCCATATAATTTTTTTTACGTACTCAACTAGCAAGTGACTGACCTCTAAAAGTCACCAGTTGGGTAATAAATTTTATAAATCAGACCTATTATAATGAAGTATTTTTAAAGCTATTTCATCTCTGTCTGACTAGCATGAAATTTGACTTATTTTGATCAACAAATATTAATCATGCTCAATTAGAAGGGGCGTTCAAAGACCACAATTTTAATTTCTTACTTACACAGGATAACTATTAAAAATTAAGGGAAGTTTTGCCTGCAAATATTTTTTACAAAAATGCAATTAGCAGTTAAAAGGTATCTTGATACCCCTGTCCATGCTGCAGAAGGTCAGATGTTTTGGCGGTCTGATCTCTTCTATTTCCTTCAAATGTCTCTTCAAGGTTGCCTTTGACCTCTTAGAGAAGCCGGACAGTTAACACTGATTACACTGAAGACAGGTACAGCTCATATCAGCTTATTGAAATTATAAGCATTTAATAAAAAGGTAAAAAGACCAGAACTGTGAAAATATATTTCAACAGTTAGAGTAGCAAAAGGTTTGGCCCTATCCTGTGTGACCCATTTGAGCCATCCTGTCAAAAAGAGTATTTCATGTAAGTGCCAGTGGAACTTTGAATATTTTCTGAGGACTGCAAGTATGTCAAGGCAGGGACAACACCTTACATGTTTATGCGGTCTTATAAATCTCCTTTTAGGGGATGCTCTCCGAACAATGCCGATAATGATAATAAGAGAGAAAAAAGGGTAAGAGTGGTGTAAAACTTTCCATAGCGCACGAGGCTGTGTCACAGCTGTCTGCCATCTGGGATTGCCTGAGAGCAGGAAGGAGAGCTCTCTGGGCCACCTTGGAGGAGGCAATCAGGAGTGGGACAGAACAACAGAGTACAGGCCAGGCTGAAGAGGACCACCAAGCTCTAGCGGGGAGAAGCCAGTGGGGAGAGCCTACCCTGATGCGCATTTAATGGCTGTGACCCATCAGAAGGAGGCACAGCCACCGTGCTCGGAAGGCAAGCGAGCAGCAGCTCTCTAATCTGGCCAGGCGCGACCATATCCCCTCCAAATGTTCCCTCTGTGTTTCATCTACATAGAGGCTGATTAATCTTCCTTTATACACCTGAAGTGACTTCCACCCCAAAAGAATTGCCCCAATAACCAGCAATTCTGCGAGGCTGCCGTCGAGATAGCAAAGGTTGATTTGCCAGAGTAGAGGAGGGAAGTTCTGATTTCTTCATGGTATCACAGTGGAAGGGATTACACATGTCTCGGTGTGTTGATAGGAAGTGTTTCGGAGGTGTCAGCTGTAACTTTAATATTTCAATTTTTTTATTTTGTTTTGTTGTTGTTCTTTGTCATCTAGTCAGCTGAACCTTAGAAAGCAGAAAGTTTGTGAGTGTGCATGTCTCTGTGAGTGTGAAGTTGTTTGATATATAAAATCAAATGTTGTGTTCCAGTTGGAACATCAGTTAAATTGAAAAAAAATGTAGCACAAAAGTAATTTCTACTCCTTGGATCTTATGGTAGGCAAAGTAGCAAAATTAAAGCACTAGAGCCACCTTCTGACTGCTCTGAAATTGCTGCACCCTGATAATGGTGACAGCATTAATACACTAAATGGAAGAGAGCACGGTACATATTTTTCTGCTCTTTGTATCATTACCCTAATGGCCCGGCTCAATAAATACTATATTTACTGTAAATAGGGGTGGGTTTTCTTCTTTATTTGTATGGAGCATTATCACATATGTAAACATTTCACATCTATGTTTGTGGTTAGTTCCCTTCATCAAGTTGTAAAAGGAAACACGACGGTGCTCATTTCTACAGGAAAAGCCTTGTATAGTACTTATTCCATTAGGGAAGAAGTCCCAAGTTCTCAAACAAAAACATGTAAACAACAGCCAAAATAAAATTCAGTCCAGTTCTCCAAACAGGGTGAGGAAAGAAAAAAA
>VZSC01000073.1:4650-14650 GCA_013398225.1 Steatornis caripensis | reverse complement strand
AAAGCAGAAAAGGGTCAATAGAAAGGTCAAAGACAAGGAGGATCTCTGTTACAACTGAAGATTAAAAGAATTTAACTGGTGTAATCTGATAAAATAAAATCAAACAAAGATATAAATGTATATTGGGAGCAGCTTTGGGAAGGAAGAAAATAACTAAATGTCTACACAACAATACCCGGGTATAAAGATTTCAGGAATAAACTCAAGCTCAAAAGGAGAAAAAAAAGCCAGACCAGAAGAAGAATGAGATCCTAGAACAGCTTCTCAGTATCGCATCTGGGAGTAAAAATTCCTATCCTGTTTCGAGATGTGTTTTGAGAAGTTAATGAAACACAACTATCCAACATGCTCCTTGTCAGATAGGAGACACAACTCGGTAACCTGGGTGGCTTTTTGTCAGATCCTGTATCTGTACGCCTGTAAGGCTTTGATGAGGTGGCCCTGTCCAGGTGCCCTGGGCAAACTTCAAGACAGCTGGTTTCTTTCTCCTTTCCTAAACTGGACTTGTAGATTCGTTTAGGTGTCAGTAAAATGTACTTCTTTCGCCACGTTGCCTCATTTATACCTATGCCTTTTTATCTTCACATTTAGAACGGCAGCTTTTCTGCTGGGCTTTCTTATCACTCAGGCTGATTATTGTTTGCTTTAGAAATCCAAAGAGGCATGATGCACTGCAAGCTTCCACCACCCAGAGTCCCTGGAGAACTTGAGGTTTACAGATAAATTGGTGCTACCCATTACTAAATACAACCTCGTTGCATGCTTACCTGCCTGGCAGCTGTGGAGCACATCCTGCTGCTAGCAGGCGTCTTTGAGCTCCAAAGAGCCCTTTGATAACTATGCCAACAAAAAGCCACTACTGCTTCATTCTTACTTAGCTATTCTGATCACCAAATATGTGGATACAGGCAGGCAGCCCAGGATCTGGCCATTTCCTGTTCACTGGGGAGAAAACAGCCAGGGCTTCATTTACTCCACTACACCTGAGCCTTAAGTTCAAAGAGTTTATTCAGTTCAAGATAAAAGCTATTCCAAGCCGTAAGAACAAGCATCGTTCTTTTAATGAGTGTATATGATGGTCATTGGTACCAGTGTTTAGTGAAATTTGTGTGAATAGACTGGTCAATTAAGCATTTTAAAACCTGTTTGTTCCTATACAGCACTCTACAATGTTATACTTCACAGTATTTGTTTTCATAAGTCTGCACGGAGGCCAAAGCTGCCATATGCTTATGAAGAATATTCAATAAAAGAGAACTTGAGTATCCTTGAGAGCTAGGTTCTGCCTCACAGATGTGACCTGCATTGTGGGACTGTGTTGCATCGCACTCCAGGGTTAAATTAAAGTTGGCCTTCCACCTCACTATTGCCAGTTAAGGTGATTCTATCATAGGGATTTTATTGTATGTCTCATGATAGTTCATATTTTTCTTAATCCCTGGCTCCTGAAGTCATACAATTCACTGAGGCTTAGTGTTTTCATTAAAAGGAAAAAAGTTTATAGTCCTTACAGGTCAGAAGGCAGCATGAAGACTGCAAACCTGAGAATACCCTCACAGTTGGATGAATGAAAAGTAGCCTCATTTTGCATTTATTTGGTATTTATGTCCCACAAATTTTAAGCCCAGTTCATGAGTCTGTCCCTGATTGATGATTTTTGAAGTTCTAGCACCTTTTGCTGATTGTGATAATCTATAATAATTCACAGTATGGCAAATCGTCCTAGTTTATCACGACTGTTGCAGGAATGTTACGCAAAACCCTGTATATGTGAATGCAATTTTGGATATATAGACATATAAAATATAAGACCAGAGAACTTAAGTATCTGTGGGTTTGTACAGAAGGGGCATACATGCAAAGAGAGAGAGAAAGAGAATGTCTGAGAAAAATAGACTGTTTTCCAGTAACACTGATCATAATCAGGCTTCCTGCCTCATGATCAGAGAGCAGCAACAGAGTATGTAAGTGTCTTCAGAAACCTGCTGTTGAGTGAGGGAATTAATATGAAAAATCCTCAAAGACTGAAAGTGTCTTCACTGGTCTACCTTTGTAGTAGAATATAATCTGAAAAAAAAAAAAAAAAAAAATTGAGAGATGGCTTCTAAAACGTGCAGAGTGGACCACTTGAACATGTCTCAATGACGTCTTTAATTGTCCAAATAAAGACAAAAACCAGTGACACCATTAAAAATTCTCTGCTTATGATGCCAGCAAACAGGCTACTAATGTGTTTATTATAAAAATCCCTATGATGGTCCCTGTGAAAAATTTGACCCACTTCAGGGAAATGCCAGAAAGATCAAGAACTATGGCCACATCACGTTGGCCGCAGCCAGCTGCCAACTGTGTTAGCTTTGGTCACTGACAGTACTTTCAGCCAGTGGCGTATCAGTTGTACATTCCAGTCGTACATTACACTTATGACATCTCCTTCCCGCCGGGGTTATTTAATCCAATCTAGTCCTATTGCACTTGTCCCATTTACTACTCTCTTCCCCTTCTAGGTCATCTTACCTATTCATTGCAGCTTTGTATTGCAACTCTCTCTTCCTTCTTTGGTCAGGGACGTGTTGCTCAGGCACTCCAGCTAATTTTTCCTCATATTTGCCTGCTGTAACAAAGATATTTCACTCATAAAGTACACACTAGCTGTCACTTGCATCCAGCACTCTATTCCTCTGTGGAGGACATGTCACCCATGATAGCTAAGCCAGCTGTCATTCATGCACAGCACTTCCAACCTTATATCTAGGGCATGTCACTCACACAATTCAGCTGTCCCTTACACCAGATGTCCTTTAAATCTAGCACACCATTCCTCTATCTACTACATGTTTGTGTTCATTACAGCTGTCCCTTTTCCCTATCACTTTCCTCTCCTGTTTAGTAAATGTCACTCATTCGTTCACTCCATCTGTCTTCTTCACTAAGTAATCCCTTTTCTGTCTATATATTAGGTCCCTTAAAACTCCATTTTACTTGTACGTTATGGCTGCCTGTTGTACCTAGCACTTCGGGGTAGATTTGCAAGAGTGATTTAGAGGCCTTAATGAGTCTCTAAGCATGTAGTTTAATACTTAGTCATCATTAGCACTTAAAATTCCCTCAGTTCAGCAGGTGTCTGACAGACTAAGTTTTCTCCAGTGAAGTCCTTAGTTATCCAAGTTTCGATACAAGTATATGAGCAAAATGTGGCAGTGCTGGATTTCTTGAAGCTCCAGTTGATGCCTTAGGTTCACAAGAGATTCACAAATCATGTGCTCCTCCACCTTTTTTACTTGATGGATCCATTACAACAACCGTTTTCAGAGCATGCCAATCCAAAAAAAGGCAATGATATTCTCCTTCCCTTTCAATGAGAGATTGGAAAGTATAGTTTCAGATCAAGCATATATTTAAATTCTTCTTCCTCCTTTACCTTCTTCAAGCTGTGATTTAACATGAGATCGTTCCTGCAGTGGAAGAGTGCCTTAACCAATGGGTGATATCAACTTTTTAAATATTCTCTCTTATTTAATCCCTCACCTTGGTATTTTTGATAGAACAGCAACTGCAAGTGAAAGGGTAAGATGTGAACTTCTGACTTGCAAATAGCCTTGTGATTATATCTTTCATGAAGAATGTAAGCTCAGATGAAATAAGATTTTGAGAACAGGTCCCTTGGCTGCATGCTCTTTTAATGAAGTTATACTAGATTGGGTCCTTGTATTTTGTTTATGTTCTTGTATCTCTTTGTGAAAAGGAAATTCCATCATTTAAGTGCTTCCCTGCAGGAGATGGACAGTTCACAGCTAAGAAAGTTGTGAGCACACAGACATCTTTTAAAAAGGGAAAATCCCTTCAACTCCACTACTTTTCTCAGTGTTTCGTATCTTCTAGCTTCTGGTTCAGTTTTCTTCAGATGGCATATAGCATAATGTGTCTTTGGGAATAAGAGAGGTAACTGTCGGGCAGTTTGCCTGAAAATTAGGTATCACAGTATTAAACCTTTCTTTAGAATTTAACCCTTCCTCTGTCATATGAAATGCATAGCATCAGGGAGGATGGAAATAAAGAATAATGGTTTGATGGACCATAATTTCAAGTAACTTCAGCTTCCATGCTGATGATCCATTGAATCCTTAGCTGTACGTTTCTTTGTCCACAACTCATCATTTGAGCTGTGACTGTGGTTCGGGTCTTCTGTTCACCAAACTGGAACTTCATTTAGGTCCTTACATGATATCATCCTGATCTTCAAGATTCTTGATCAAAACTTCCTTCCTAAAGTCTTGGTTTTTTTAAGTTTTTCAAATGTCTCATCTCACTCCTTTTCTTCAAGTTTTTCCAACTTCTTTAAATGTTACTTTGAAAAAAATGTACCTTCTTTATTGGAGTACTGGGCAGAATTTACAGTGTTTTGACTAGGGGCTGCAGAGTAACCTCTATGGGAGTAGGCCACAAACTGCCTTGTGTTGTCCACAGCTGAGCCTAGCTGCACTGAAACAAGTGTTTGTTAGCACTCCATCATGTGCCAAAACTTCAGCCAGTTAGTTACAGGAGCACATGGTGTCTCTGCTAAAACATGTTAAAGAAATAGCATCTGCGGCTGTGGGCAAGAAGAAATGGAGGAGATGCGTGGAAGGAGACATTGTTTGAAACATAGCTCAGATGCATTCTTGGAAGCAGGAGCTCTATGCCAGAGGATGTCAACTCTGAGCCACTGAGGCCCACAGGTAACTCATGTCGTGGCAGGGAAACACCTGAGGAATTGCAGCTATGCTGGGGCAGAGACAGTCCTGAGCCACTGCAGCCATGGACAACCCATGGTGGAGCAGATTAACATCAATAAGGGGCAAGGATTTGCTTAAAACAACTATCACATAGTGCCCCCAACATCCTCTTCTGCTCAACAACTCACTAAAGGAAATGAGATAGACTAAATGCAACCCACGGAGAAAATAAGGGCAGTTGAGGTTAGGAAGGGAGGAGGAGGGGTGTTTGACTGAAGATGAGCCTGCTGAAAGGGAAGGGAAGGTGTTTACTCAAGTGTTTATGATGTCTTTTTTCTCAATATCCAATTCAACAATGCAAAGTTTGTGCTTCTTGTCAATAAATTAAATTAATTAAAGTTTCCTAAGTCAAGACGGTTTTTCCTGTGACAAACATTAATGACATATTTCTGTGGCAAAGACAAGACCACAGTAAAAAAAGAGAATGAAGGTCAGTCTTTCCCTTTTTTAAAGGGAAACATCCTTCTACATAAAATACCCATCAATTTGTAAGAAGTTACCAAAACACTTAGTACAGACAAAATATGTGTTTCTCTGGGCCATTTGCAATTGCAGAACATCATATGCTTAAAAACAACTGTTAGAAAAAGCACACACGCTGTTAGATACTAATAAACCTGTATCAGTGGAAAGGTATCTTGTGAAATATTCTGATAAATGTAGATGTCAATTTTCTTCCTGAAAAGAAATATTCCCTTGATGGCTTCGTGAACCCTAACGTTTCTCAGTGTCATTTACTGATTTCTATAGACGTGTAACCCATATGAAGGCTATCGGCTTTCATGTTGTCAAAACTGCTTTTGAATATTTGAGTCTAGATTGCCAGTTCTCAGCTCTGATTTTCCCAGGATGAAGTTTTCTGCCATACAGAAGCCAGTGCCTGTCCTAGTGAGGCAATATTTTGACATCTGAAGCAGTGAAGAATCTTTACACTTGCTTACTGCTTGTAGCTGAATGTGTCTCTTCATGAATAAACCTTCACTTATAACACAGAGCAAAAATTTATCCTACAAAAATTACTTCAAGATTTTCCAGTGAAAGTACTTGCTGTGTAATCAGGTTCCAAAAATTCCTCAGTAAACACCTAAGAACTGGGTGGTGTCATACCTCTTAACATCCTCATAAATGGATAACATCAGAATTATTTCACTGAATGTGTTTATAGAGAATAAGGTCGTCTACACCTGGGGCGGGCTCTCAGAGGTGCTGACAACACTACTGAAGCTGATTGCCTTAAAAGCAAATACACATGGTTTTAGTTTATGCCTGCCTGTAACTTACTAAATATATTTACAGGCTTGGTCTTGCAACCTGCTGCGTGAGTACAATTGTATCCATGTGTGGACTATGGCAAAGCAAAGAAGACAGATGGCCTTCTTTCTATGGACTTCCCAAATACACACCAAGCAATTAGAGACGAAAACCTATTGCCCTTGTGTTTGTCTTCTCCTCACACTGAAGGTCATTGTGCTGTTTGCTGTTAATCTGCAGGGGTTATGATCTTTGACCGGCCATCCCTTGTGGGGAGGAACATACATGTCTCACAGTGATTTTTGCAGTGTTCCTTCACGTATTCCTTTTGTCACCACCAGAGATGACTACCTTCCTGGAGCACACTCCTTGTTGACTGAAACCAGAAGTGAGCTCCACTTATGTCAGGAACTGCTAAGATAGTCCTCGTCAACAAATCAAAAGACTTGGTCATTGTCCCAAAGTTTCAGCTTCAGTAAGGGCTTTATACTAAGCAGATACAACTTTTTCTTGGCTTTAAATCTACCCTACCTGGCACCTCTGTCAAATTAATGAATTGAACACATGCTAACTTTTGGGATGAGCTTGAGCCTGTTGAGAAGGGCCATTTCCTCATCTGTGTTGTACCAAGCGCAACAAGTCTCCTGTCCTGACTGGGGCTATATAATTGGAAAGGATAAAATAAGTCATAAGCTTTGTTAATGTTAGTAAAAATATGCAGATTCTAGTTGCAGGGCCAGTACTTGACCCTGCAAGTTGCAGCTCACTACCTTGTCCACCTTTGGTAATGGTTTCTCTTAATGTGTTCTGTAATAATTTCTCTGCTTCCTAAATATTGTTAGACAAAATTAAGTAAGATGCATCTGGACATTTAGAAATGGTGCACCTGAATATTTTAAGGAAGTATCTGAAGGACTTTTTGAACTTTTGCTGGTTATGTTCATCAAGCCAGGGATTCAGAGACTAAAAATAATCCTATATGTTAGGAAGGAAGAACTGGAAAAATTCTGGCCAATTAATTTTACATAGATTCTAGGCATAATATTCAGGCATACAAGGGAATCAATATATGAATATTCAGGGAGATTCCAATGAATAATTAAAAATAAGCTTATTAAAAATGGTCAATGCTTAAAAAAAATCTAATCACTTTCTGTGTTGTAATTACTGACCTAGATCTCAGCATTTAGCCATGCAGATGGAGTCTTAGGTCCATGTGGAATGGTGCTGGAGTCCAAGGGGCTCTGCATGAACAAAGGGTTCAGTCAACATGGAGCGAATTCTGGGAATGAAGCCTGTATAGACAGGATGGAATACCATGGATAATGGACTGGAATAAGACATTACACAAAGTGCTACCTAATACAGATTTACTGGCTTGGAGACAAATACTCATTAAAAGTGATAGATTTCAAATGGGTTGACAAAAGGGAGAAGAAAGTAATTACTAGAGTAAGGCTCTCTCTCAGGGGAGAGCATTATCTAGGAGTGCCAGGCAGCATCACTATGGTCACTACTGGAATCCATCTTATTTCTAATGACAACTTTGTTATCTCAGCCACGGAAAGTACAGAAGATTCACTAATTGTGCTTGGACACCAAAGGCAAATTTTCAAAGGGATTAAAGAGAGTGGTCTTGTCCAATAGGCAGATGTAACAGATATTTTCAAAGTTAAAGGTGACAGGCCAACAAATGCTTCTTCTCCCTTGTCACCACTGTGGCAGTACCAAAGTACTTATAAACACATTTCTGCCAAAAGGATTTTCAAAGTATTGGTTCTGCTGGCTAACAATGTGCTTGAACCTCTACCTCAATTTGAAATTCAGGAAACCAATGAGTTGGACTTTCTAAAATACAGGGAGGAGTGTCCTTTTGGATCCAATATTGCAGATATGCTCTGATCCTGCTTGCAACCTGGTATCTGACAAATTCCCAAGGAGGAGCCTGGGTACTGGAATACAGATATGTTGGGGCAGTATAGCACCTATTAAAAAGCAAGTTACTGGCTCTTGGCAATAAAAGACAAGTGTGACAAGTATCAGGCTTCTGAAGCACTCAGATCCAAAAAAACACACAAGCATCTGAAGTTTAATTTATGAAGAATTTAGGCATTTACAACCAAAACAAAAGCTATTAAAAATTGTTATTTTTGAAAATTATTAGACTGCTAGGTGTTAGTCAGAAAATTCACATTTGCGCCTCAAGTATTGTAATTGTTCATGTGCACAACTGTGGCCAGCTTGGGAGGACTAAATGTGTTGGTCCATAATGCTGATCTAAAATGCAATATTAATGAGTAAATAATATATCAGAGTCTGCCAAACTCCATGTTGGCCTAATTCAGAGCAGCCCTTGAAAATATTTGTGCATAACAAAATCCACTGTGATCACAGACATTTCTATGAAAAATATGGACAGTGGAGGGGACCTGAGGTCAGAGGAGCATTGAATGATGTTATAGGCACAAGGAGGTTTACAGAAAAGGATAACGGCTGCACTACCATCTGCAGTCCTACTCTCACAAGAAATTACTGTATAAGTTTGATACCCTATGGAAAACTGTGCTTTGGGGCAGGAGGACAACTTCAGCTGTGACTGCTGATTTGTCATAAATTCCAGAGTCAGTGCCTAAGCTGAGAATGGGGAAGCACTCCAGACATGACCATACTTCCTATTAGCTGGCTTAGGTTTAGTCCCTTGCTGTTTCTTGGACCATCTCTTCCTCAGTAGGCCTGTGGCTGTGGATATTATTTTTAGTGTCCAACTCTGAATTCAGGCACCAAATGTGGACTTAGGAAATCCCTTTATAAAGGATAGGTATGCGATAGGTGTGCAATGCCATGCCCAACGGAACGAGCACGTGACAGAAGGTGATTGAGTCATTGCAGCTGGAATGACAACACTCACAACTGACATTGACACAGTTCTCACTAAAGTTTGAATTACTTTGTGATTTGAGCTAGCTAAACTCATAGCTGAATAGTTACTATGCCTTACTTATTTAATGGTAACTTGTTATGCCTCAAGATTACATTTGTGTTTGATTCTTTTGGCAATTTTTCAGTCCCTTACTGGAGCTGGGGTATATACTGCTTAACCGAAAGCATTCAAAGTGTCAGCTGTGAAGACACAAAGTGTAGCTATATAGAGCGTATGGGCCATAGGGGTATTTGGGTTTCGTAAGGCTCTGTAACTCCACATCTAAGTGCTATCTAGCTGTATGATGATCTCGATCAACAAAGCTCCACATATCCCATCAGTGCATGTGACACGTCTAGACACTTCTAAATGTAGACGATTGTATAGGATGCTGCAAGAACAGATAGAGGGGTTCTGTGGGTATCATTCAGTAATGTTTTCACATCTGGAAAGTACTCAAATGCCATTGCAGATATGTCACTCTTGGTCATCTTTTTGGTTAGCACTCAGAGTTAAATCCTCACAGGAGGCTGATGTTCTTAGTCTTTTAAGTATTCTGTTACATATACTGAAATACCGGGCTCCAAGTTAAGGATCCAGAACTTTAATGCAGACTAGTGCTGAAATCACCATAGACAGAATGCCGGGTAAAAAGCTCTTCTAATTTAAAAATTCAATGGATCGCCAGGATGTAAGTTCTTCTAAGCATATCCAGCAGCCAGTCATAGAATCATAGAATCATAGAATGGTAGGGGTTGGAAGGGACCTCTAGAGATCACCTAGTCCAACCCCCCTGCTAAAGCAGGTTAGCCTAGAGCAGGTTGCACAGGAATGCATCCAGGTGGGTTTTGAATATCTCCAGAGAAGGAGACTCCACAACCCCTCTGGGCAGCCTGTTCCAGCGCTCTGTTATCCTCACAGTAAAGAAGTTCCTCCTCATGTTCAGGTGGAACTGCCTGTGTTCCAGTTTGTGCCCATTGCCCCTTGTCGTGTCACTGGGCACCACTGAGAAGAGTCTGACCCTGTCCTCTTGACATCCACCCTTTAGATATTT
>VZSC01000072.1:0-15712 GCA_013398225.1 Steatornis caripensis | reverse complement strand
GCTACACAGGCAGGTGGCCCCTGTAAGAAGCTGCTCGAAGCTCCCCCAGCTCCAAGTCAGCCCCACCTTGGGCTGAGGCCGGGCCATTTAGAGACAACAGATGCGCCTCTGCGATAATGTATTTAAGGAGGGGACAGGACAAAGAAATGGCTGTTCAGACCTGCAGCAGAGGGAGGGGGAGGTGGGAGAAACACCTGTGCAGACACCAGGAGTCAGTGAGGAAGGAGGGGGAGGAGGTGGCTGGAGCGGAGATTCCCCAGCAGGTTGCGGGGAGAGGGCAGGCTGTGCCCCTGCAGCCCATGAAGGACCACAGTGGAGCAGAGAGGGACCTGCAGCCTGTGGAGGACCCCACACCAGGGGAGGTGCCTGCTCCTGAAGCAGACCGTGACTCTGTGGGCAGCCCATGCTGGGTCGGTGTGTTCCCGAGGGACTGCACTGTGCAGGAAGGACTCCCGCCGGAGGAGTTCATGAGGGACTGTCTGCTGTGGGAGGGACCCCACGCTGGAGCAGGGGAAGCGTGTGAGGAGCCCTCCGCGCCTGAGGAGGAAGGAGCGGCAGGGACAATCTTTAGTGACTGCACCCCCATTCTCCGTCCCCCTGCGCTGCTGAGGGGGGAGAAGGGAGAGAAATGGGGAGCGAGGGGACTCGAGCCCAGGAAGGAGGGAGGAGTAGGGAGTGAAGGGTGTTTGTTTGTAAGATCTGGCGGTTCATGGCTCTTTATCCTACTCTGCTTTGATTGATGACCGATTAAATTGATTTTTTCCCCAAGTTGAGTCTGTTTTTGCCCGTGACCATAACTGGTGAGTGAACCCTCCCTGTCCTTGTCTTGACCCACCAGGGTTTGTCACATTTTCTCCTCATCCCCATGTGGGGTGAGGAGTGAGTGAGCAGCCATGTGGTTCTTTGTTGCCGACTAGACTCAAACCATGAGGAAGGTCATGCTGAGTGACATCTCCTTCTCTGAGAATCTGCAACATGTAAATATACTCATCATTGTCCTGTCCAAGGGGAAGAAGGGTTGGGGAACTTTTAAGCCAAATCATGGTGTTTGATATTGCAAGGTCTGTTTCCTCCTTTTACAGGACCATTATTATGGTGTTTAGGATGTCAAGAAAGTACTTAGGGTAAGAAAATTCTGTGAGCTTTGTCATACATAGTATAACCATGGCCATAGCTGTAAATATTACTGCTGGCTCTGCTTGTCTCATGTCTGTGCAGGTAACCTGGAGACAGATAAGCTGCCCCAGCTGCAGGCTGCTGTGCAGGTCTGGGAAATGTTTGCAGAGGCACAAGCCCCTGGCTGTTAAATTGGTTGTCTGGCTAAGATTTTCTGCAAAAATTGTAAAACCTATGTAGAAAAACATCACAGATGTATAGTCTGGAAGTGCGGGCTGTGCTGTGAACACATCAGTAACGTAAATCATCACTGCTGTTTGATGACTATGATCAAAAATCAAGAGGCAGGGCAGGGCTATACTATCTATATAACCAGGACATGGAACGTATGCAGAAAACTGGGACACATAACCCAAACTACATTTTTGCCATGGAGTTAGCACCGGATGCCCCTTGGGATGAAGAAGAAGGGGTAGAAACGAAAACTGAACGAGAATGGGAGGACACAGGTCTTGTGGACTTTATTCAGTTGTTTATGGACACACAGTTTCAGGGCTACACTTTCCTAGCACATAATGCCAAAGGCTAGGATGACTACTTTGTTGTTAGTTGGCTTTTGATGGTAAGTGGATGTGCGGTTTATCAACCAAGGCGGTGAGCACGGAAGTACCCAGCCTGAGCATACATTTCATTGCCACTTTAGATTGTCTACCCAAGAAATTAAGCAGCCCTCCCCAACCTTTGCGTATTGAAGGCTGCAAAGCTTATTTCCCCCATTTTTTCAGCACTGCTGAAAACCAAATTTATGTGGGGCCTCTTTTCACCACTGAAATATTACAGGGTTGACAGTATGGTATTTGAAGAGAAAAAGCAGTTCTTGGCATTGCACACAGCTAGTCAGGAGAACATTTTTGACTTGCAAAAACAGCTGAGTTACTGAGTTATTGCCAGCAAGATGTAAAAACTTTGAAATCATACAGGAATGAGATTATAGTGATAACTATATGACTATATAGTGATAACTATATAACTATATAGTGCAACCTGTCTCACATTCTGTGAGAAAGAAGACATTGAAAAGGTGAAGGTGAAGATCCTTTGCACTGGTCTCTGCTTGAATGTCCACATAGAATCATTTAGGTTTGAAAAGACCTTTAAGATCATCAAGTCCAACTGTTAACCTAACACTGCCAAGTCCACCACAAAATCATGTCCCTAAGCACCACGTCTACATGTCTTTTAAATACCTCCAGGGGTGGTGACTCAACCACGCCCCCAGGCAGCCTGTTCCAGTGCTTGACAACCCTTTTGTTGAAAATTTTTTTCCTCATTTCCAATCTAAACCTCCCCTGGCACAACTTGAGGTTGTTTCCTCTCATCCTATCACTTGTTACTTGGGAGAAGAGACCGACACCCACCTTTCAGGCAGTTGCAGAGAGCAATAAGGTCTCCCCTCAGCCTCCTTTTCTCCAGACTAAACAACCCCAGTTCCCTCAGCCCCCCCTCAGAAGACTTGTGCTCTACACCCTTCACCAGCGTCATCGCCCTTCTTTGGACATGCTCCAGCACTTCAGCATCTTTCTGGCAGTGACGGGCCCAAAACTGAACACAGTATTCGAGGTGCAGCTTCACCAGTGCTGGGTACACAGAGACGATCACTTCCCTGGTCCTGCTTGCCACACGATTTTTGATACAAGCCAGGATGCTGTTGGCTGCCTTGACCACACTGGTCTTTGTTCCTCAAACCTAACGTGGTAGCACTCTTCCTTCAGATGGCTATCACTCAAGGAAAAAGAGATGTACTTTGATGGCATGTGTATATGGCTGAAAAGGAAATACTCAAATTTATCAAGCATTACAAGGTGGTGAAAATAAAACAGGATCCTGTTTCTTGGATGTCTATGCAGTTATTGATGGGGTGCCAACAGCTTTTAAATTTAATGGGTACTTTTTCCACAGCTGTGCCAAATGCTACCATGAGAATGACCTTTGAATGACCCTTGGTAGGAGCCATCTTTGGATATTTACATTACACAGCACAATGAAAGGACTACCTGAAGAGAGCCAGTATTCTCATCAGAGCTATATGGGATCAAGAGTGGGTTGCTATGACAAAATCAGATGGGAACCTAGCACAGTTCTTAGCCAAGACCAAACTGCCCACAATGCTGGCCCCCAGAAATGTGCTTGTTGATAGCAGGACAGATACCATTTGTCCATATTACAAAGAGCTCCCAATGAAAAGATAAATTTATATGATTTTACTAGCCTCTCTCCCTTCATGAATAAAACAAAACAATAGCCTTTTGGACTCCCGAAAGGATTTTTTTGAGAATGTTGACACCCTGACAACCTGCTGTGGGGTGGTCAAAGTCAACATGTACTTGCCTCATGGGCTCTTTTTAACCTGTGCTTCCTATGCAGACTGAAGTGGAAAAGCCACTTGAGATTCCTGAGGCGTCTGACCCTGTAGTTCAGGAGGTATTGGATTATGTGCACACACAGTGTCAGAAGAACGCAGAAGTACACTAGGGAGAAACAAGCATATATGTCTTCCTGGGACAACCAGGGAAGTGGGGCTATTTATAACCATGCTGGCTGGTCCTGGAGAAACACAGGCCCTAGGGAGGCAGTTGCTCAGGTGAACACCTAGAAATGTTTCTTTGGCGTAGGGGTTTGCTGAAAAAAAAAAAAAAAACGAGGAAGCTCTTCAGTGTCCATCCTTGCATGCAGTCAAAGAGCACGTGTCTCTGCTGTTTTGTTTCTAACATGTTGTCAAATACCCTGTACACAACCATATTAACAACAGTGATCAAGGCCCCTGCAAAGTGGTGTATTTCTGCTCTCATGTTTCCTGTTTTAATCCAGGAATAGTGATCAGCACGTTCTTTGTCTGAAGATGGGTTGAAGGCAAGCGGTGTAGCCACTTAGAAACTCTTCTCTGTCAACCAGCAGGGAACGTCCTTTCATATGGCTGCCAATCATCTGAATGATCTGTGTGTACTCTCTCACACAGCAGACTCTCAAAATTGGGCTGCAGTGCAGGCATTGGGTTTAATCATAGAATGGTAGAATGGTAGGGGTTGGAAGGGACCTCTAGAGATCATCTAGTCCAACCCCCCTGCTAAAGCAGGTTAGCCTAGAGCAGGTTGCACAGGAATGCGTCCAGGCGGGTTTTGAATATCTCCAGAGACGGAGACTCCACAGCCTCCCTGGGCAGCCTGTGCCAGTGCTCTGTTACCCTCACAGGAAAGAAGTTCCTCCTTCACTGGCATTAGTTCACCATCCATATACAGGGCCACAAAATCTATATCATAGTGCTTGAAGTTGAGAGAGTTCTTAGCATAATAGCTGCTTAAAGCATCGTTATCTGTGAACCCAATAACAAGAAGTTTGTGCAGCTGTTCCAGAAACAAATTTTCCTGGTTGCTGATACAACTGCCAGCTGGTATGCTGGGCACTTTCATGCCCATCTGGAGCTATTTTGCATTAGTGATAAGTAATGCCCCAGTGTGCCCCAAGTGCACTCCAGGTGCCACCTGCACTTTCTTCACAAACTTCGAGGCGTATATAATGACCAGTTACTGCTGCTGGGGAGCTGATCAAACAACAGCTGTCTTTGATGCACATCAGCTCAATTTTTACATTCACATAATTCAACAAAAGCTTGACTTGAAAGAACAGACTACCACGGAGCAGTCCAAATAGTTCAGTTCTACTCTGGCCCATCAGACTTGACCGTTGCCTAAACAATGCAGTCCAGCTTGCCCGCTTCCCGCTGCCCAGCTGTGCTACTGTAGAACAACCCCATGGAGAAAGGCATTGACAGTATGTCATGGCTGTAATTGAGAAGCAACTCAATGAGGATGTGGCAGTTGGTCCCCCAGAGCAACATTCAGCTGGCTGCAATAAAGAGTGTAGTGGGTAACTCACGAGGCTTATAGCCTCACCAGCACATAAGTTGGACATGTCAGCTTCTACAGACTTCCAGCAAAAATAAGGTAGGGTATTCACATCTGTGTAATCTTCCCTGTTCTCAGTTATGAAAAAGTCCAGAGGTACTGACTTTCTGCAACAGTAAGAAGTGAAGGCACCTCAATAAACAAGGTTTTCTCAGTGCAGGTCTGTGTTGGGGACACTTCAGACAAATGCAGCTTGGATTTGGTACGCTGTTCTGAGCAGCCATGACTGAAAGCCATCCCTTTTAAAATGTATGTTTCCTTTTCTACAGGTAGAATGGGACCCCTTTCTCTGTTTTTTCTGTTTCCTTTGCACTGTTCGGCCTGTCTTGTTCTTTTTCTTCTTGTCCTAGTCAGACTGTTGTCTTGCCTTTTTCTTTTAAAGGGCTGGTGGGCACAACATACATCCCTTTCTTTATGGCTTTTTATTTGAATACAAACAAGTCCCAAGCCTTCCTGATTTGCTGGCATTTCTAGCTTATTTGGGACAACCTTGGAAACACCTCCAAACGTGTTTTGCAGTATCTTCAGCAGTGCTGTTACTGTGCCACTTAACAACTTCCAACTCCCTTTTCAATTGCAGGATGGTCTTTCTAAACAGGCTACAGAATATATCAGCAACACCCACATCATGCTTCAGACAAAACAGCTTGAAAACCAGGGAGACCATTGCAAGCCTGGGCTCTGTAATAATTCACATAAAAGAATGAGTCCCCACAATACTTTAGCACTACCATTTTTGTGTGTTTTCTTAAAATATTAGATAATTCCAGGACTGAAGATGCAGTTCACATTCACTTACCCAAAGCAAAATGAGATGTGCTTTATGAGGTGGTCTTTATTTCAGTGCTGATTGTGTTGATGTGCTGGTGGTTTACTAGCACATAGTGTGGCTTATTGTAAGTCACTGTAATAATCCCGTTACTATCGCCAGTCGAACACAGAGCAATAACAGAATTGAAAATTCCCCAACAAGCTGGTGCTCTGCAAGATGTGCATAGTGGTGGAGAGAGTTAAACTTTCCGGTGACATCCATCAGACAGGGCAATTTCTTAGCAGCAACTTGCAGAGAAGCCCCCAAAATATGCACTAGATCTCTGTTTGCATAACAAGTGTAAGGATTTATCTGCTTTAAGCTTTGTTTTCACTCTGGTGGAGTCAATGGCCAGGTCCACTGCTGGAGAACTGATGGCTGAAGTTCTCTTGTGCTGATTAATATGATGGTTTGCATGTTCCACCAACATGGAGAGGGACATATTATAGCCTTTCTAAAAAGAATACTGCCGTATCTTACTCTGCAGTGCTATTTCAAGGGTAGCATCTTTGCTGATGTTATCCCAGCTGTTTGAGTACTGTATTTCCACCAGCCCCATCTCCCATTTGCCTGAGGACTCAAGGTGCCTCACAGGCTTTACAGTAAAGTTCATGCTGGTGGTGTATTGTGAAAAGATGCTGGTGCTGGCATTGCTGGGCAGCATGATGTTCTACAATCCCCCTTCTGGCACCCTGCATTTTTCCCCTGCTCCACTATCAATCACTAGATGTTCTGGACATGGGAGGCTCCTGCCCAACTGTTAAATTTCTTGGAGCAGATCCATTACTTCTCCACCACCTGTTTTTTCTTTTTTCTTTCTTTCTTCCTTTCTTTCTTTCTTTTCTTTCTTTCTTTCTTTCTTTCTTTCTTTTTCTTTTCTTTCTTTTTTGTTTCTTTTTTCTTTCTTTTTCTTTCTTTCTCTTTCTTTTTCTTTCTTTCTCTCTTTCTTTCTCTTTCTTTTTCTCTATTTCTCTCTCATTCTTTCTCTCTCTCTTTCTCTTTCTTTCTTTCTCTTTCTTTATTTCTCTGTTTCTCTCTCTTTCTCTCTTTTCCTTCCTTCGTTCCTTCGTTTGTTCGTTTGTTCCTTCCTTCCTTCCTTCCTTCCTTTTTCTTCTTCATTTCTCTTTCCCTTCTGCAGTGATGTTCTTCCCAATTCCATAGATTCTGTCCTCATCAGGATTCATCTTTTTAAATCCTTCAGGGTAAAATGTCCCATCAATTGCTTTGTGATCATAATCTCTTAAATAGTGTGCAGGTAGCTGTCCCCTTCTCACAATTTCAGCTACTATGAAAATTTCATCTGTGGACACCTGGTCATAACCTTTCTCAAATGTACCTTTTGTTCTACATTCCCTGATGTGGTCTCCCTTTTTGAGCGAGGCACAGATTCTTTAATTTAAACACAATCCCATATATGGTTTTTCAAACTCCTGCAGAGTTGAAGTGTTCATGTCCACAGGCCTGGCTCTCGTAGCTTGGTGGAAGCTATAGTTATAGCTATTTATAGACTTTGACAACATATCAATGTGGCAAGAATTGTTGTATGTTGTAAAATATCTCCACACCTAGGTTTTGAGCATCCTTTTAAAATGCCCCATAGCAGAGGCTTTTACTTCATTATTAGTAATAACATGGTAAACATTACCTGCTTTAACTGCTTGTTTAAAGGCTGGTTTAAAAATTCTTTTCCCTGGTCTATCTGTAATTTCTTAGGCTTACATTGTCTTCTAAAATTGCTTTAAAAGCCCCAGCTACCTCAGAACATGTTTGGATCAATGGCCGAGGCCAGCTTGGATAGTCTATCACTGACAAGATGTAATAAACCCCATCATTATGATGGTAAACTGTTGCATATCCACCAAGTCTGCTTGCCATGGTGCATCCACCTCTGCCACACCCACCTGTTTCTTTTAAAATGCTTTTTTGCTGCCTTGTCTAAGCTGTAAACACCCTGGTTTTCAAGCCAGGTTGCCACTTGGCTTCTGTTGAGATCAGCAATTCGTCTTTTAGCAGCTTCAAAAAGGGGATTTATACCCTCAAAGATTCCCACCTCCCCTGGAGAACAGTAGGTCTCTGCTAACAGAAGCTGTGGCATAGAGGTCTACTCAGATGCTGTTACACACACGTCTAAAAGGAGACACTGGGCAATCAATTTAAGTCAAGTACAGAGAAACTTTGCTAATAGTGTATGAGAGCAATTGGTTGCCAGTCAGACTTCTCCAGGATTTTTCCTTTTTGCGCTTGAACACTGCTGTCGCTTCTGTGCCCATGCTCCTTTCCTCGGCTGCTGCAGGCCCAGACAAGAAGGCAGACAAGTCATGGCATGCTCCCGATTCCCCCTCAGTCAGACAGAGCTTTCTGAAACCTTTTGTAAGGTCATCAGCCTAAGCATAAACCAACATATATATAGCAGCGGCCTGCACCCCATAATGGTCTTACAGGTAGCTAGAAGATCCCCCCCAACCATTGGCAAAGTGAGGCCCTCCCGCCTCCTGCACCTCCCCCCTCTCTGTGTGACACCTCCAAATCCAGTTTGTGGTTCACAAGCCCATCGGCCAGTTCTGGTTCACAAGGCTGTTCCGACTTTTGTTCTTCTCTTGTTGTCCTGGTCAGACTCTAGTCTTGCCTTTTTCTTTTAAAGGGACTTTTAAGGACTTTTCCTTCTGGGTCCAGCTCACAGCATTGGTCTCTGCACGTGACAGGATTTGCACCAAGGGCTCCTTGGTGGCCTCCGTAGCCCTCAGGCACGTTCCAACATGTCTGTGCCTCACCACCCTTTTGGCAACCCTCTGCCCTTTTCAAGTCCCCCCCCACCCCGGACATGCAGTGCTTGCTCTGCAGCCTGGTAAAGCGCAGGACCTCAATCCGGCCTATTCATTCCATTAGCTCTCATTAAAGAATGTTTCACTCATTTTATACCTTTGCTTTTAGGGCTATATAGATTTCTGTATCTTGATAAATGTGTGTGTATTATCTATTATATAGTGTAGGACAGCAGTAGTACCTGTATAATGTAATACTGTGTATAGTGTATCTATGTATAAATAAAATATATAAACAGTTATACGTTCTTTTCTAATTCTATGTATGTATAGATTGTATGTATCATTGTGGTGGGTTAGCCTTGGCCAGCTGCCCACCCAGCCACTCTCTCACATCTCCTCAACAGAACAGGGTGTAAAAATAAGATGTGAAAGCTCATGGGTTGAGATAAGCACAGGGAGATCAATTACTGTCATGGGCAAAACAGACTCGACTTGGGGGAAATTAATTTATTGCAAATTAAAAATAGAGTTGGATGGTGAGAAACAAAATCTAAACTGCTTTCCCACCCAAACTCTCCTTCCTCCCAGGTTCAATGTCACTCCTTCATTGCTGACGACCCTACCTCCATGCTACGCTGAGCAGCACAGGGGGATGGGGAATGGGGATTTGGGTTAGTCCATACAGCTCCTCTCTGCCACTCCTTCCTCCTCACATGTTTTTCAGAATTGTGGTGACAATGTTGTTTTGGGGGGCCAATTGAGACTATCAAGAACAGTGCAACATTTGATAAACCCTGTAAGGAGCAGTGGGTCACCAAAAAAATTATCTTGTCTGCTCAAGATTTTGCCTTTGCCACCAGCCAATGGAGACGCTGGCTTCCAGAAACAGTATTTGTAATAAACAGGTCATGGCCTTTCCCTATTACGCTTTCCACACTTCCAGCAGGCAATACAAGGGGCTGTGACTTGGTTGCCGTTCCTCACCTGGTCTGCCTCCTAGCAATCCTGTCTGCATTGTGTTCCGCAGTCCACCAAATGTAGTCGAGTGTTGGGCCAGGAAAAACTGCAGGCAGAAAACATGAAAAAAGGAAAACCAGAAAAACTCTGCCCGGCTGTAGCTCTGCACAGCTGTGCGTGCTCCATTGTTTGGCATCCCACTGGCTGGGTGACAGGAGGTGCTCAAAGATACATTGCACAGAGTCAAACAGGGCCTGAAACTGTAGTTAGGGGAGGGACCTAACTGTGGGAGGTGGCGATCCCTTTGCAAGTGACCTTGCGCTGTTTGACATGTCCTTGAACCCCGACCAGGAGCAAGAGAGACAGGAGACAAAGGAGATAAGGGAGGTCCCAGGGATGTTCCATGTAAGGTGTTAAATTAACATAGCCTATATCAGGCGCAGCTGCGACGCGTGGACACTGCATGACCACTGCACGACCACCAATCAGCAAGGGAATAGGGAGCGTGCTTGCTGCCTGATCGCGTGGGCTTGTGCACGGGGCTTGTGCACGATTCTATATAAGCGCACGGGTGTTTACAATAAAGGTCTTCTGTTCAACATGTGATGGGAGTCCGAGTTGTCCATCCCTTCAAATGGTGACCCCGACGTGATCGGGGCGGCAGCGCTGAGGAGGCAGCGTCTGGAGGGACCCCAGCTGAAGGATCCAAGCTGACAGCTGGACTGCAGCTTTAACTCGGGACATCACCTTTGCAATAAGGTGAGCAGCTGGGCAACAACATGGGAGCTCAACTATCTGCCGAAGAAGAGGCGATAGTAAATTCACTTAGTCAGCTCCTAAGGAAGAGAGGTGTGAAATATGATCCACAGAAAGTAAAGTTATTACTGAAGTTTTTACAGAAAGCAGGAGCCCCGTCGACGGTCTTGGTGGTGTTTGATTTAGAGAACTGGGAAAATGCGGGAAAGACCGTGTGGGAAGCTGCCTCCCAGCGGATGATACCACGGGACAGGTGATGACCACCTGGTGATTAGTTTATGATGCGTTAAAAATGTGCCGGCCAGAAAATAGAGTACAATCAGCGGCGGCAGCGTCTGTGGGGGCTCAAAATGCGGCCACCGCCAAGGAATATGGTTCCGCGAGAAACTCCCCAGAACCGGAGTGGGATTTGATCGATCTCAGTGGAGAAGGGGAAGGAATGGCGGTGGCATCGGCACTGCTGCTATCGGCAGAGCCCGCGGGCGCTAACGCTCCAGGACCGCCGCCGCCGCCTTCCTTCAACTTGGGCGTGGACCCGAGGCAGCGCTGGAGGCAGCTCCAGCGAGACGCCATGAAGGACGCTGTGACTGAGGGTTTTGCATTCCCGGTGCTTGTGCAGGAGCGTGGTCCTAATGACTGGGGACCCTTTCAGTGGGACTTGATTAAAGAATTGAGTAAGACAGTAATCACACACGGATTGGGGGCTCCCTTTACGCAAGCGCTGTTAGAGAATGTAATGACGGTGGACCCTGCTAACTCCCTTTGATTCCAAGCCCCTGGCGTCGATGATTCTCTCCCCCGCGCAAAAACTATTGTGGGAGTCCAAATGGAGGGAACTGTGTGAGCAGGCAGCGCTTCACAATTTAGAACGTCGTCAGAATGATCTGCTATGGGGGACAGGGTTGGCACAATTAATGGGGACGGACCCACTTGCGGACCCGCGTGCGCAAGCCAGACTTAATGAGAACATTTGCAGCCATCGGCTGCACTAGCCTTGCAGGCTCTGAGGAAGATCCCAGAGGCCGGCCAGGCTTCGGTCTCTTTCACAAAAATACAGCAGGAGGTGCAAGAGCCCTACATATCTTTTATCGACCGATTGCATGCAACCCTAGATAAGCAGCTGGATAATGCGGAAGCGAAGGAGGCGTTGTTGATGAAATTGGCTGTTGAAAATGCCAACGCGGATTGTAAAAAATCTTACAGGCTTTGCCTTTGCAGTCTAACCTTGTACAGATGATAGAGGCCTGCAGCAGGGTAGGCTCAGTAGAGCACCACACCCAAGCCCTCACTTCGGCGTTTGCAGCGGCCCTGACCCTCTCGCGGGGGTCAGGGGGACACAAAGTTCGTTATGACTGTAGCAGCCCCGACCACCTAGTCGCCGCCTGCCCACTGCGTCAGCGAGGGGCGGGTCCTCCACCCAGCCCCACAGCTCCGGCGACGCTCTGTCCGCGTTGTGGGATGGGACGCTGTTGGAGGAATCAGTGTAGATCCAGGTATACTATGGAGGGACAGTCCCTACCCCTCCGACAGGCAAACAGCGGGCGGAGTGCGGGGCGGGGGCGCGCGACGATACAAACACCTCCTGCTCAGCACCAGGGGAGGAGTCTTCCACGGAGTCAGCCTGCGGCGGCTGTGGTAACACAGACAGCGGCGGGTCCAGTGCTATCGTCACCATGGATACCCTCACCGCCAACACAAGAGGGAGTGCCGGAGTGGATGTCTTCACAGGGGTGGATTTTACGTTGTGGGGCGCTCATGTCAGCAAAGTGCCTCTCAACGTCAGGGGACCCATTGGGGCTGGGCTTAGTGCCCTGCTGTTGGGACGCTCTAGTGCCATTGTAGCCGGTGTATTTGTCCTACCAGGTGTAATCGATGCCGACTTTACAGGACAAATACAGGCTATGGTGTAGACACCCACACCACCAATTTTTATCCTGCAAGGGTCCCGCATTGCACAGCTGATTATTTTTAAAGCCATTGTGCCAGCAGCTGCGGGGTGCCTCCGGGAGGCCAGGGGATTTGGCTCCACTGGCCTACCAGAGATATACTGGACTGCCCAGATTGTGGCCCAGCGCCCCACAGTGCAACTAACTTTGTGGAATGAATGTGGAAACCCTCAGATGCTACGATGTGATATGTTAGTGGATACTGGAGCTGATGTGACTGTCATAGCGGCACAACAGTGGCCTGCCACCTGGGCCACGATGAACCCTAGTGGCAGCTTAGACGGTGTGGGGGGTGTTTGCAATACCCGCCAAAGTACAGCCACGTTAATGGTGAAGACACAGGAGGGTGCCGCATACGCAGTGCGGCCTTACATTGCCTCCATCCCCATTAACCTCCTGGGATGGGATATGATGAGTCAGTGCAAATTCATTTTGGCGTCTCCGTTGAATTTTCAGTAGCGGCCATTGACAGGCGACCGATACTCCGCCTCACTTGGACTCAAAATCGACCAGTGTGGGTGGATCAATGGCCGCTCCCCGGAGACAAGGTCGCTGCACTACAGGTTCTCGTGCGAGAGCAGTTGGATCAAGGCCACATTGTCCCTACCACCAGTCCCTGGAACTCACCAGTGTTCGTCATAAAGCAAAAGAGTGGAAAGTGGCGGCTCCTGCACGACTTAAGACAAATTAATGCTGTAATAGAGGATATGGGGCCTCTGCAACCTGGGCTACCAGCTCCCTCAATGATTCCTCAAAATTGGGACATTATAGTGATTGACCTGAAGGACTGCTTTTTCACCATTCCATTACATCTGGAGGATGCCCCTCGGTTTGCTTTTTCTGTGCCAGCAGTCAATAAAGGGGAGCCCATGCAGTGTTATCACTGGACGGTCTTGCCGCAGGGTATGAAAAATTCCCCAACAATGTGCCAGACATATGTGGCACAGGAAATTCTACCAGTGCGGCAGTCCTTTTCCGACATTTATCTCTACCATTACATGGACGACTTGCTATTGGCAGCAGCCTCTAAGGCTAGACTCGCCACAGTGCTGCAGGCATTGACAGCAGCACTGCAAGCTGCTGGCCTGCAGATAGCACCGGAAAAAGTGCAGAAAGAGCCTCCCTGGCACTACTTGGGAGTGAAGATCGTAGAGCAGATAATTCAGCCGCAACACCTAGCCATCACCGGTTCAATCAGAACGCTAAACAATGTGCAGAAACTCTTAGGCAATATTAATTGGATTCGAACCATATGCGGCATCGACAATCAAGTATTAGCCCCGCTGTTTGACCTTTTGTGAGGAGACACAGATATTAATGCCCCTAGAAGTTGGACGACGGCAGCACAAGAGGTGTTGCACGAAGTCAACCGTCGCCTCTCGGCGCAGCAGTTTCATCGTCAAAGTGAATATGTTCCTCTGCAACTCTATGTCTGCAATCAGGAGGAACAACCAATAGCCATTATAAGGCAATGGGACAGTAATCGTAAAGACCCGTTGGTCTTGTTGGAATGGGTTTTTCTACCTCATCAACCCACAAAGACTATATTCACTAGAATAGAAATGTTTGGGACATTAATCAGAAAAGGGTGTGAAAGGATAGTTGATTTGGCAGGGGAGGAATCAAGGCAAATTGTATTGCCCATGACCAGTGTTTACCTTACATGGTGTTTGCAAAATAGTTTGGAGTTACAAGTGGCCCTAGCGGGGTTTAATGGGAATTTAGAGACACATTTTCCACTGCACAAAATATTCTCTTTTTATTGTAATGTAAAAGTAGAGAATTTCCCACTCTGTCAACGACAGCCAGTTCAAGGCCAGACAGTTTTCACAGATGGGTTGGGCAGAACGGGGAAGGCAGTGCTGACGTGGAAAGAGGGACATGCCTGGAAACACCAGGTGGAATTAATCGCAGGTTCCCCTCAAATTGTTGAATTCCACGCTGTCTTAATGGCACTTAGGTAGTGGAAGACAGAGCCCTTGAACATAGTTTGTGATTCCATCTACGTTGTGGGGGTAGTACAACGCATTGAAAGGGCACAATTGAAATATGTAGAAAAGTTAGAATTGTTTACAAAGTTCAAAGAGTTACTGTTTACAATTGAGCAGCGCACCCATCCTTATTGCACCATCCATACGCGAAGTCATACACAGTTGCCCGGTATCTTCACTGAGGGAAACGCGGATGCAGACCGGCTAGCGAATTTAGCTGTGCCCATTCCCAATCTGAGGGAACAGGCACAGCTGTCCCACGGGTTTTTTCACCAATCAGCAAAGGCCTTAGCAAAACAGTTTCGTCTGCCAATAGCTGACGCAAAGTGGATCATGCAGACATGCCCCAACTGCCAAGTTTTTACCTCGGACCCACCTGCCATGGTCAATCCTCGCGGATTGCGTGCACTCCAGCTTTGGCAAATGGACGTTACGCATCTCCCAGAATTTGGGCGGCAAAAATACGTCCATGNTTTGTCTGCCAATAGCTGACGCAAAGTCGATCGTGCAGACATGCCCTGACTGCCAAGTTTTTACCTCGGGCCCACCTGCCACGGTCAATCCTTGCGGATTGCGTGGACTCCAGCTCTGGCAAACGGACGTTACGCATGTCCCAGAATTTGGGCGGCAAAAACACATCCACATTTCAATTGACACCTATTCCTGTGCAGTATGGGCCACGGTGGCGACAGGGGAGACTAGTCGCCATGCACAAGCGCATTTTCAGAGTGCCGTCGTGGCACTGGGCATCCCCACTGAGGTTAAAACTGGTAACGGCCTGGCATACACGAGTACATCACTACGAACTTTTTTCCAGATATGGGGCATACGCCATGTGACAGGCATTCCTCATTCCCCTACGGGCCAAACTATTGTGGAACGGACCCATCGCACTCTGAAACAATACCTAGTAAAACAAAAAGGAGGAGAGGGTCAGTATGAGACCACACAAAATCGACTCTATAAAGTCGTATACGTATTAAATCATCTGACACTCCCCTTCCCTTATGACGACGATCCCCCGATAGTTAAGCATTTTGCAACGATGCGGGCAGCATTGACATCCATAGCCTGTGATGGTACAGCTCTAGTTATGGTGAGAAATTTGCAACCTGGCCTGTGGGAAGGACCACACCCACTAATAACTTGGGGAAGAGGGTATGCTTGTGTCTCCACAGGTCAGGGTCCGCGATGGCTGCTGGCAAGAGCAGTCAAACTGTGGCTGCAACAAGCCTCGCCGCCATTCCCACCTGCGCCCTCGTTGGACGACACCTGAAAGGACGCCACCCATCCCAACGCTGTGGATGGGAAGCTACTGCAATGTTTCGGTGCTGAGAGCATGGAAATTGTGAGGCGACTGTCATGACTCAAGAAGAACAGGTGTAATGAGACCAAAAACGTAACAGGG
>VZSC01000069.1:7279-23100 GCA_013398225.1 Steatornis caripensis | reverse complement strand
CGCCCTCCCTGCGCAAACTGCCGCGCCATGCCCTGTTTGCCGNGAGACGAGCGCCCGCCATTTTGTCAGAGAGTAGGGGCACTTCCCTGAGCTGCCGACCTGCCAGCGAGCTGCAGAGGCCTCCCCGTGCGCCCTCCCTGCGCAAACTGCCGCGCCATGCCCTGAATAACGCGCCACGCCCTGTTTGCCACGCTCCTGGTCCCTAGCGCTCCCTGGGGCCCTCTAAATCTCCCGTGGTTGCTCTGGCAACGCCCAAGCCTCATCAGCACCGCGTCAGCCTCGCTCGCGAGAGCTGCCGGCTCCTGGCGGGCCTCTCTCTTCTGCCTTGGGTTTCCCTGTTTATAGAGAAGCTGAAAGAATAAGCTTCAGTTGAAATTTTTAATTCAATTCATTACCTTTGATAAACAATTAAGGCCTTTGCTTTCAATTTCTTTTGGACAGTTTTTTCACAACAAATGTGCAAGTCAGGTCATTGAAAAATATAACCTTACCAAAATGAAGTAAATCCACATTTCACTTAAAATATGAACTGTGAGTACATGTAATACAAAATAAGCTTTCACTATAAAATTTAGTGAGTACTAATCCTTCTGAAAAAGGAGTGACAAGTCATAAAAGCAAGCCACACATGATACAGCAGAAATCTTAAAGACCATTTATTAACACTTTGTCACCTATCTATGGTGTCCATTACGGACAGCCAGGAATACATCTTCGTTTCAGGACATGAATCTTCTGAATTCAGGTCCAAGTCAATATTTGCCTGAATACTATGAACTAGAACATAAGAAATACTCCAATCATTTGCAGGGAAATTAGAAGATGTGAACTAATAAGTAATCGTTACTTCCACAGGAAACAGAGCTAAAAACATTACATTGCATTATCTATTCCGAACAGTATCTCAGAAATTTGCTTAACTACGTTTACATTTTCAACTAGACATGAGAATCAACATAAAAACTAAGATTTGACTGTTAAAACTCAGAACAGCTATGAAACAATACTTGAGAGATCAAAAATACTAGATTTTTGTAAAAGTTTTTTTCACCGCCCAATTAAAGATTTTAATTTAAAAAGGCACTGATAAATAGCTCAGATACTAGCTTGAATAATTAAAGTTCCTCTGGACTTAAAACATGAAATAATTACAAAGATGGAGGAAACACGGAATAATGAGATTATAAACTTCACTTACCTTGTCTCTGTTCATAATTCGTTAAAAATCATTCAACAACAATTATATCAGCAATCCTAAATTTAGATACCAGTTTGCACACTCACACTGAACATTTATACTGGTTCTCTGATACTGACAGTAATCTGCATTTTTCTCTCAAGAAGTCAGCATAAAGTAACTAAGGAATAAATACCCTTTTTCTCTCTAGTTAACTAATTGTTTTATGTGTGTGTATAAAGAACTAAGTACACCCAAATTTAGGACAATGGTAAAACGAGCATTTTTCGATTCTCATTACTGCAAATAATTCTTACAGTTTATTTCTTCCTTTCAAGCAAGGATTTCTATGGAACAAGATCACTGTAGAAACCTAAAATATGTAAGACATCTTGTAGTTACAAACTACTCCCAGTTTGTAACTCCTAGCCGACATCTGACAGAAGTAAAGTTTATCGAAGAAAACAGCTCAATCATTGACGTCTATATTTTGAACTTATAAGCCTGCCGTAATTGAACTCCAACTGTGCTGGTACAAAAAAAGTTCAGATTCATGCTGGGATGAACAGCTGCTCTCTAGATGGCAAGAGAAGAAAAAAAGAAAAATCAATCGGCTTCATTTATAACTCTAAACAAAGGTGTCTTTTGCAAGAAACTCAGGTTTATTTGCATCACTTAGCCCACAACAAAAGCATACTTGTTAGTGTCTATTGCTGCTACCATCTCATCTCCAGAGCAGATGTCCCCCAAACTTCCTTGTGAGGGCATTTACTGTGTGTAAGTATTACTAAGAACAACATGTATCACTCAGTGTGGAGGCATGCAAACATGACGAGTCAGTTCATTACACAATGCTTAACTCATAAGTTAGTTCATTTTAAAATAATGCTTCACTTGTTTTAGTGCTCATGAAAGTGAGTTTAGTACTACAAGCTATGAAATAAAGACCCTCTAAACTATTGCTAGTGTCCATTTTAACATCCACAACAAGGCTGTTATGATTTCCAGGCTGATTCATGTCTGCATCTATAAAAATAATAACTTAGCTTTTTAAAAAACATTCTAATAGTATGCTTTCTAAGGCTGTTGTGACAAAACCTCAACTTTTCCCTCATCTTTTCCAAAGCATCAACTTGAGTTAAATTTCATTCAAAAGCTTTTTGTAAGCACCTAAATCTCTTGTAATAGTTCACAGTGACATAACGAAGATGGCTCTTCACACTGAGAGCAGGAAAATCACATGCAGTCGTGTCTCCTTTAATGATGAGGAAAAGTGGTAACTGTAACAGAATAATCCACCACTTATATAAGGATAGCATTAGATAAAAGTATGTATTGTAAAAACAGTTGTTCCAGCAATTAAAAACAAGGAAACTTAATTTAGGTGAAAGAAAACATTTCACCTGTTATTAGAAGGGCATTGAAGTAATTTCTGCAAAACAAAACTCCAGCAGTGCTTCGTTTTTAAACAGATATGCTATTGTTATCACAATTACTCATGGTGAAAGACTCCAGAAGGAAAATTACATTCCTGCTATGAAGCTGATATATGACCATTAATGTTTACAGCCAAACAGGAATTCAGATCAAACCAAACTAAAAAAATGTTACTTAAAGATTGCTCCTTGACCATAATAAAATGGTGTTAGATCAAAGGCAACAAAAAAGTTTTGTAAAATACACGAAATTATCCCTAATTTTACTTCTCTGAGCATCTACATTTTGCACGCTGGTTTCTTCTAACTACTGACAAAGCCTGTGCAGGTTACAAAGTGTCACTCAAACTGGATTTGTACAGCTGTTTGCAATAAGCTGAAAAAAATTATAGCACCATCATGGCTTAAAACATGCAATGAAACAGGCTGCTAAGATAAAGCCACACAATGGTAAAAGGATACTTATGGTATCTGGATTTCTTCTTATATCTGCCTATTTTCCTTGGCTAATATCAAAAAGTTTTTTTAAAAAAATAAAGTTAAGCTCTGAGAACAAGCAATAAAACACAACTTACGACTATGGCTAAAACTCTGGAATTTTCACTTGCCTCCAGTACAAGACAACCTTCCACTATTTACCAACAACTAATCTCTTCCCAATGCAAACAACTTTTGGTTTTATTGCAATTTTGATTTCATATTATTATATAAGCAGATTTGCCAAAGAAACCTCCCTATCAACACATACTCTTGTTTTATTTCAAAAGAAAGTCCGGAAAAATACAGATATTATTCTTATTGGCTAGAGTTGCTTGGCATGTACAAACTAGTATTGTTTTAAAATAGGGTGCATGATCTCTTTTTTGAAAGACATGCAAATTAATTTTTAGTGTGTTCCACCCACCCAGGAAGCAAACCAAGAAGTTAATAATTAATACTTGTTCTTCTGATAAATGAGGTCACAAAGAGAAGAGACTCTCCTGCAAATTTCTTCTGCTCTTTCCTAAACTCTTCTAGCTACCAATTTATTTGTTACTTTTACTTGAAAACTAGATTGAAGTAATAATATACACTGAGATATAAACTATAAAATATTTTCTATGGATAGATAATACGCGATATTTGTGTGGACAGTTAGAAGTTTTCAAAATCACTTTCATCTTCCCCTTCCTGGAGACAGAAAATGAGCAAGAATCTGCGGGTTAGAGAGCAGTCATAATGTTCCTCACTGCCAGGAACATTATGAATTACTGTTCTGTAATGCAGAAAGCCAATAAAGTCATTGCTACACACACACACATCATTCAGAACTGATGTCAGCAGTAAATTTAGCAACAAAGAAACTGTTCCCATTCACAAGTCATTACCCTGTGAAGTGAGATGCCTAACTCTTATTCAGAGTTTGGAAACAAAGACTTAAACAGTCAAAAACCAGTTATCTGAATTAGTGCTATTCCTGTGATTAGTGCTATGTATTACACACAAATTCCTCTGAACAAAGCTGAAACAGAATCTAAGCTCTCATTTATTTGCAGGGAAGGAAATTCCAACTGAATATAAGGTTTAAAAAAAAGTCGCCAAAATAGTTTACTAAGAAAGGTTGTAGAATCTGTATCCTTGGAGATCTTCAGAACTTTTGAGTTCTGCTCTGAGCAGGAGATTCAACTTTTTTATTCTGTATGTGCATAACAGTTATGCACTACTATTATGATCTTCAGCACACAGAAAACGAGTCATCCATCCCAGTGTTTTATTTGTGGTGTTAATCTCCTCCTTGCTGTATCATGTAAGCATTTTTGCTCTTTAAATCCATCCACCACCAAATAGCTCCAAAACAGCTTGCCCTCCTGGCAGACTACTTTTTGTTAACTTTGCTCTCTGAAACAGTTTGGTGTGAGGTCATGTAAGCAAGAGACCTGGCACAAGAAAGAAAATGCAGAAGCCAAGCAACCATCCACTTTAGACCTCTGGAGCTGTAGCATGGATTAGGTGGTGTGAATGGCCAATTTATTTGAGTCGGGGTAAGGGGCAGAGTCAAAGAGAGGAGAAGGGTGACAGAAAACAGGCTCCTACATACAGGCTCTCACTTGGACCTAGTGAACAGAATTGTGTACGCTAAGAAGTAGAGACAGAAAGTGAACAGTTTAAGTTCCAATTCTGGAATATAATGTCCGATCAATTTTGCTACCTAACCACCTACTTACCTGCAGAAGTAGAATCCCTGAGTATCTCCTATTCTCTAGGATCTGTGCTTTTATTAAAAAAGCAAAGCATCTTAGAATAGTTGCAAAGAAAACCATGAGAATAGAACTCATTAACTATTTGACTTTGCACATTTAAGTAATTTGGAGCCTAGATTTTTTGAAGTTGTTTCAACAAATCTAGAGTCAAATGCCAGTATTTTATCCAGATGAAGGAGGTCAGACTTAATTAGCTAAGCCATCCACAGATGCGCATCATCAATTTTAACTCACATTTAGCAAATTCACATTTATAATTTCCCTAACCTTTTCTTTTTCACCGATAAGACTAGAAAGAGGTCTTCCATAGGTAAGGCTTGCCCTACTACAGATGGAGATACTACAGATCTCTGTCAGATAAACCTTTGGTGAATCTGATCCAAACAAGATGGTAAATTTCTGTCTTCAGCATTGACTAGATAGCTGCACATTCCTTATCTAGGACTACTGTTTGTCAGCATTAATTTTCATTGCTGATAACATCATGTGCAAAAGGAAGGGAGAGAGATACATGGTAGAGTTCTTGAGAAGGACATCCACTTCAGCACATTTTTAATATAAGAAATGGCTGTGCATAACAGTCTGAAGCGACAGTACTCTGATGAGAGACTTTCTCAATTAGGGAGAACACAATCATCTCAATTCCCCAACTTCCCTACCAATATTCCCCATAAAATTATTCCTCTGTGAACTGTATGGGACACTTAAGTTAAAAGCAAACTTTGAAGGGAGATCATTTGACATACTAGCCTTAATTACAGAGTTCTGATTATTTATTTGAGTGTAAAATAAAATATGCTGTCATTGAATTATGATATTTTTAAAAGTGACACTTGGTAAAAACAATGAACGTGAATCATTTTTATGTAGCTTGTTAGAAATAAGGAGTAGAGCTATATGAAAGCACAATTTGATTTTTACAAATCAGACAAAGGATTTTACAGAACAATCAAAAGACAGAAAAAGCTGGGGTTTTGGAGAAACAGCTACAAGTAAACTAAAATTCTAATTAATTTATACAAGTATTAATATGACTTATGTTATACCTCTGAGATGTCAATGAATTCTAAGCAGTTCTCTATTTTTACCCATCAAGTTAAAAATCAACAGAGCAGACTGCTTCATTGGAACTATTCATATTTGAAGCCTCTGGCAGAACAAGCAAGCAGCCAACAGTAATTTTTGAGTGTAGCACTTTAATTAGTGAAATGAAAGGAAAAAACCCCTGAAAAATGAAACTAAATTGGGTCACACTAGAGTAGCCTAAAGCATTAAAAGCATTTCAAGTTATTCTAGTTTCAGTAATTATTGTGACTTTTGTAAACTATTTTTAGTTTTAAAAATGTCACCTTATTCCTCCTTGTAATTCCTAACAGTACATTTAAAAGGTCTGTACTTGTAAAAAGGTGGAGTTTCAAAAGAGCTTTCAAATTGATTTTTTAATTAAAAGTAGCAGACAGTTGTAATTACAGCAGACACATTTATTAATAATATTACACTAAATATTTATTTCATTTCCATGAGTGGTCTAACACCAACTCCACCCAAACAATTCTTTTTAAGTTATGGTCAAACTACATCATAAGAAGAATATAAATATCATCCATTAGGATTAAAATAGCCTGTTTCTGAGGAATGGTTTCTGCATACACACTCATCTCCCACCTTATGTTTAAAGGTCTTGGTGACAATTTTGCTGAGCGACATAAGGTAGACTACAGAAAACTGCGTTCGTATAGACACATTTTTTACCTTTCAGCAAAAGCACATCATCTTTTCTTCAGATTAGACCAAGTTGAACATTAGCAGCTACTTACTACATTGGCTAAATAGGCAGAATTTACTCTTCTTTTGTATATCATCCCTCACCTCCATATTCACAAAAACCTCTTAAATTGTGCGATACTGTGCAGAAACAGGTGGCTGATGTGGAAGAAGGGGTAAGTTCTGTGGACTTGCAGCACTGAAACAGGCTGAATCACTCATGTCTTAAAATGACTTCCCACAATTTCAAGTACTGAGGATTTGTAAGGAAAATAATCTCAGCTTGACACTTTGAAAACATGATCTTCCTGCAGAAATGTCAAAATACCCGGTTAAGTACAGCACCAGCTACAATGCAACAACCACGAAACAGGTCTGCCACTTGTCTAGCTGCCACATGTTTTGATCGATCTAACTGCAACGAAGACATGCTTACTTGACTGGCCAGTGGAAATCCATAATAAAATTCTAGGAAAAGTTCCTCTGCTGTGCTTTGACTTTTCTCCCCATTTTCCAGAGTGTTTTAATATGCATTCTTAGGATTTTCTCTCCAGTTGGTTCTCTGATTTCAGTATTTTTCAAAATGTTGAGAAAACACAACACTTAAAGGTCACTAAATACCACTATTTTCTAAATCTCATCCATTCTGTGTGTCTACAGCTAACGGGGTTATGTCCATAGACTTGCATTAACTTTCAAACAGCAGTTGTAAATACTGAAAATCATTTTAGGTTCAGGTAGGATGTAGAATGGGGATCTGAATGTAAAGCAACCTTAAAATGGGCTTTAAGATTTTTTTGGAAAAAGTAATAGACAAAGTTTTAAGCTGTCCACATTTATTTCAGGTTCATATTTCACAATACTTTCATGTCAAAATGAAAGGAAAATTTTACATTTGCTGTTGCAGGAAGAATGGCCAAGTTGGAAACCTGCCCTCTTACAGCACAATAATCCATTTCAAGTTTCTGAAATATTTTAGTTATTTATATTGTTACATCTAGTACAAGTCTGGTGAAAAATAATCCTAAATTTCTCACTATCTTAGCAATGCAGAGGCCAGATATTCCAACAAATTATTAAACCATGCTTATCATATTTTGGTAACTCTGGAATATGTGCACAAAAAAGTTGCTAAAAATCACAGAATTTTAGATGGTTTTGTTTAAATTTGTACAGTGAAGCAGTTATTACCCATCTCTATGTAACTTTAAAAGTATGCATATAGACTTCCGTATCATTATTTTTCCCTTGTTTTACAGTAGAATCAAACTATTTAGAAATAGCGTATGATAAGACACACGTGATGTTACCCACGACAACTTGCCACCCTAACCATCCGTTTTCATGTCTCAGATTTCCTGGTCAACTTTTGCTTACACCTGATGTCACATTATGTAATTCACCAAACACCATAACATTACAACATGACAAACACTTGACAACAGAAATTTGAAGTGCTGGAATTCAACAAATCTTAGTGAGCAAACTATACTTCAAAGCTCCATTTAGAAATACTGATGACTTGTAAGGGTTGTAGCAATCCTGCACAGTGCAACTGTGAAATTTAATGTACTCCAAATTTCATCAGTTGATTCTTAAAATCAATTTGGATTTTGACAAGCATTTACTGTTGAGATAAATCTAAGATTATAATATACAATTAATGGAATATGCTTATAGCTATGTCTGAAATGATCACAAGGCATAAGCGAAGCTGCAGATGGAGTGCAGCTATTTTCAGCTACGGCAAAATATGGACAATCTCTCCTGCTACTACAATTTCATGCACAGTTAGCTTCACCTCCATTTCATCCTTCTACATTTCACACACCAGCAGTACTTTGCACCTGACAGACTGAAGCTTAAAACTTGCAGCTGTCTAAAGCAATACCGTTTTAAGCTATCTTATGAATTGATCTGAAAGTGAATACAAAATCTCTAGAAGGGGAGATAATAACCAAAATATTTTTTTTCGTTTTACAGTACCATTTTGAAGTAATTAAAATATTTCACTGGGCAGGTGTCAGCGAAAGTTAAGAGCAAGACAAATACTGGGTAACAAGAGTATGACTCAGCTATTTTCCGCAATGTCAACTCACAGAATACTGGACCAGTAACAAGACCAGGATTAATAAACATCCTTCAAGGATATGAAACAGTTGAAATCTGTAAACATCTCATTTGAGGCTGCACTGATGCTATGCACCACACAGTATTTTTAAGACTGGGCATATTTCACAGATCATTTGTGAAAAGTAGCAATGATACATAAAATTTTTCAGATACACATGCTATCCCCTTAAGTTTAAATTCTCATTTATAAGTTAAGCACAAGTCAGACAATAAACTAACTCTTGCTTTCTCTATTTCTAACAGTTGCCACAAACTGACAAGGAGCATTAACTTAAAATCCTGAAGTCTGTCCTGGAACTGTAATAGTCTCCAAGCCTGTTTGTAGCACAGACTACCAACATGCTGTATCACATGATGGGAACAAATACCTGCTCACATAATGAACAAGCTCGGTCCTGTACTGGAATCACGGTTCAGAAAAAAAGATTCATGTACTTTGATGATGTCCAAGCATGTAGTCAGTCACAGCATTAGCAAAACCCGGAGCACCACTGCTCTGGAACTCAGCATGTACAAGGTTACTGATCAAGTAGTCAAGACATCTTACATCTAGGTGCAGGTTTTTAGAGTAAGAAAAAAAATTCTTCAAGTAAGAGGTTAGGAAAAAAAAAAGGCTTTGAAGACTTTCAACATCCATTCACTCTTGACTGTCAAATTTTCATTAGAAACAAGATTTCTATGGTAATCTAAAAAAAACAAGGGAAGGGGAAAAATATAGCAAAAGGCAGCATTTAGATTTTCTATTCTAGACACATATCATGAAAGTATTACTTTAGTAAGAAGGTACTGTAAATTAGATTGTTAATTTTTATGTAAGACTAAAATCTTAAACTCAATTTCAGACACCTACTACATCCAGCACTATGTTAAAACACAAGTCAATCCAAAATGTGATTATTCTGAATACAATCTGTTATCTGTGGTCATTTCTCCCAACACTAATTTTCCACCGGCTAGTCTTCAAGGGAAGTTACTCAGTGCAAGCTTAAAACAAAAAAAATTAAAAAACCCGTCAGCAAATTCAAAATATAAGTTTCCAAGCAGTGGTAACAGTATTAAAAATTTCCACCTCCTGAAACAGCATTCAAAAGTATGTTAGAAAATCCTATAATTTAGCACTCAACTATATAACCATAATGTTAGAACAATCTCAGTATTTCTATTCACTCAGAGTACAGAAAGCCTGCATTCAAACCTGGATATGAAAATACATGAAAATAGTATCATAATCACTCCTGTAATTCAAGCCAATACTTAACATGCAAGCTCCAAATCTCAAGTATCATTTGCATTAAATTTCTTCAAAAATGTCTTCTTACAGAAGCAAGAAAAGATAAATAATCAAGATGTACTTGAATTTTGCTATAGCAGCAAATTGATCATATTTACTACAAAGCACATGCAAAAAATGAAACTTGGTAAACCAACACAAATAGATTAAAAACCCAACAAATTACAACATACAATCTCTTGGTTCCTATGAATATACAACAAATTCTGGTACACTGTGAAGGGATTTGTCAAACAACCCTGAGACCTCATCCAGCCCTATGCTATTTGTTCTACTACATTCAGCATGACTAAACCAGAAGAAGTTTTGAGGCTAAAAATATTCACAGCATAAAGCCCTGCCCACAACATGGCATTTGATTACTCTTACACAAAAAGTGTGATTATCCACACGGTGAAATCTAGGTCTGATTCAGGATAATCAGAAAAATATCTACCAGTTTAAGGTCTGTTGTTTGATCCAACTTTTATTAATGCAATGTTTACAATAGAAACTAAAGTACATCCTTCAGTAAATTCGCGATAAATTGATAAAGACTTTTTTTTCCCCCCCTCAGAAGTCACATTGACAGAAATGCAACATAACTCCTCTAGTTTATTTTCCAAACAAATAACAGAAATTAACCTGCTCCACAAGTTATTGTGGTACATCTTAGTCACACTGAGGCAAAACTGTAAGAATATTACCTGAACAAATAAAAGCATCCGCTCTTTATGTGAGGACAGGAAGCCTTGTTGCTGCCACTGCAACTGTTACTGGTTGTGGTAGGCAACCACAGCACCGCTGGAAACCGTTTCCTATTTCTCCATTCCCTTTTAGCACATTTCATTAGATTTAATTCTGAAACTTCTCAGCTTTTATGTGTATGCATGCATATATATATATATAAAAACTGGCGCATTTTCCAGAGACAAACCTTCCTTCGTAAGATTCATATATATATATATATATATCTAGCAAAGAAAAAGTCTTAGATATCAGGTCCCATAAGGATTGTACTGAAATATTAGTGCAAGCATTCTTTTGTCAATATATGAAACAGTGCAATTTAAAGTCATACTTCTTTCCTTAAGTCTCTCAATATTAAGTAACTAAAATTTATTAATTCTCCGCAAATATCAAACACTTGCTTGTTGATATTTAACATATTCTACCTAACACTGCAATCAGTGATTTTGTTAAAAAGTAAAGCATGCAGCCTTTTTTAAAAATATTATGCTGAATTTAACTGACAGGAGAAACCTGCTATATTTCATCATTAATATGTTGTCAGTTATTTAGCTATCTCCTAGCCATTAAAAATAATTTCAGCATCTCTCCCTCCTTGAAATCTCTACTTTTGTGATAATTAATTGCTCTTCAATGTATTCTAGAGTACTCATAAATTACAATATATTTGAAAGCATGTATTCTTTTCAAGACTCTCAAATTCTTCCTTGCTGACATACCTAAAACAAGATAGGTATTTATTAACTACAGACAAAGGAAAGGTTTTGCCTTAGATGAACCGATTGAAGCATAGCAAGCTTATCCCCAATATTTCTAGCTGTTAGAACCTAGCGGCTCTCACCACTGCAGAATGCAGTTGAGCAGTCCTGCTTCTATCAGGTTTGTGCCACTTTAGGAGCAGACCCAATGGCTGCACCAGCCTTTTGTTCCTGGGGACTGTACTGACCTATCCTGGCCATTACACTATTGGTCAACGACCAAACAATAGTTGCAATCAAAACCACCAGTCTCATCCTCTTTTTTTCCTCGCTGTCTTCAAATCCCATACATGTTTCAATTTAAAGAAGCTGGACATAGCTCCCATTAGTCACTTCACACTAGAGAAGGGCTGTCACAGAACCAAAAGTTCCTCTGCTCATATAGAGACATTATTTTAGAGCAGTATGGCAAGTCTGCAAATCTAGACCCTGTGTATATTGGGCTAGCAAGAAATGTTACATTCTCGTCTTGAGATTATAATCCAGATTCTCATATATTTTTAGAATGAAAAGTTTCATAAGCATAATGAATGTGTTAAATTATTCCACAAAAGATATTGCTCCAAAACCCACCTTTCTGGTTTCCAACTGTGCTTCTTCTTGGCAGCACTGCCTGCAAAACGGATCCAACTGATTCAGATTGAACTGTCCAAGAAGGTTGCAAGAACTGCATAGCAAGTTACTGGAGAAGCCCAGCTCTCTGCAAGCTTCTGACGACAACTGTGCTCCGTATACACTTACCTGAAAATCAATACAACATTATACTTAATATTAAATTAGTTGTTTAAAAAAGGAAGATTTTAAATGCTTTAATGATTAGGAAGAACAACACTTTTATATACGCGTCTGACAACTGGTTGTGGCTTTTTTTTTTTTTGCTAGCTCCAAATTAAGAAAAACCCCCAAACACAATAAATCAGCTGAAACCTACATGGGGCTACAGCTCTCTGAAGCCTGCTCTTTCAAAACAATTTCAGTAAATTTCTATCCCAAAAACACACTTGGAAAATAAGTATAACAGCTAAGCTCAGGAAAAGCATAACCAGGGAGAAATGAAACGGACTAAACTGCTCAAGAAGGCATAGAAGTAGGACTTTAATTTCACATTCGTATTAACATTACAGGAAAATCACATACTAAAAGTAGAAGTACAGATAAAACCCTGCAATTCTGATTTACCAGTAATACATTAAAATAGGCAACTCGATTACATTGCTTCTATGTGTAACGAGTTCTGTTTTTAATGAGCAGTTGAAACAATGTTACCAACTATCCTAGCACTTAAATGATACTTTGTTTTTGTTTTCATACTCCCACTTCACCACACAGGAATTTCTCACACCGTAGTTTAAAGTCTTTACTTACAGCTGTATGCTGGGCGGGAGGGGAAAAAAAAGGCAAGAGAGGAAACTAAGAAAAGAGAGAATGAAGACAGTTTTCCCAGATGGTTCTTGGCCTGGGTGAAAGACCTTGGGCAAAACACGCAACATCTAAAACACCAACAAAACAATCAGCAAGCCTCTCTGTGTTCAGAGATGAGTAAGATGGCACCAGCAAACTGGACTGCATGATAGTAAGTATTATGCTGGGCCAAACAGAAAAATACAGAAGAAAAACTTAGTTTGTCCTTAAGCAAATCAGACTTATCTTTACATTCACTCATTTAATATATACAGCACACCCAAGTAAGGTAGAGACAAAACCTCGTACCTCCCCTGAAGTGGCCACCCTATAGCCAAAGGAAAAATACGTCACTGATGTGACAGACAGAAATGTCATAGATTAGGAACGGGTAAAAATATTAGGTGCGTCATTATTCTGTTTTCTCTGTATCTGCTAAACAAGTTAAAGCATGAACAGAAAAGTATAATATACAGAAAAATGTTTTGAAATTATTATTCTGTCAGGCAGAAAGCCATTTTTCTTCTTCCTACAGGATGTTGCTAAAGTAATTCATATATATGACAGCAGGGAGGCAAAAATTGGATCCTATTCTCCTGGAATCATCTATTATTTATCCTTTCTGTGGGATACTGGCAATAAGAAATATAACACCACCACAGTCGTATAGAAAATCTCAGGAACATGCCAAACACTGCCAAAGCTACATTTTAACTACTGTTCACTTAATTATTACGACAGTTTTCTTGCACCTTGCTGCTTGCAATCTACCCCTTCTATGCTTTGCTGTCATCTTTTCCTCACTTTTGAATCTGTTCACCTGGAAGCAAAAATGGTATTACTGCCATTGTCACTTTGCGTCCACCAGCAACACTCCTCACACCTTTCCCCAGCAGGGCTCTAGAGCATCTGTGTACACAAGGCCCATATCTGCCTATTTTGGGGGGAGGAACCAACCAAAAAACAGTGTACAAAAGCAAGTAAAGGGTCCATTACAAGAGAAATCCTCAGTGAAGAAGCTCTGGTTACACAGCAAGCTCAGAACAGTTTGAGAATAAAACCATAGTGAGAGGAGGGAAGATGGGGGAAGAGGAATAAACTGGTTCTCCCTAGCATTTTTCCTCAATTTTTAGTACCACAGCTATTATACTATCCTGAAATAATAAGTATACTAATTGTAATAAATGTCTTTGTTTAGGATTAGAAAAGAAGCCTCATATTTCAGAAGCTATTTCCTAATCAGAACAAGTAATTTCAGCTACTTAGCCAGTGACGTGCCATATTTAAGTGGCATGCTCTCCTTTAAAGCTTTGACTACAGACACACGTTACACAACTGCTTCCTTCTACACTAGATAGTTTAATGTATTAAAGCAAATACAGCATTGATATGAATTGCTTCAGAAAGCACTTAATAGTTGTAAAACATTTTAACAGATCTCTTGTGTAATCACATGTCTCTGGAGCTCAGGTGGGGCAGAACTTTAAGGGCATCAGGTGCACTGAAATAGAGAAAGCTGACCTGTCTGGAAAACCTCGAGGGACAGCCTTCAGAGGAAAACTTTCAGTTAGAAATCAAAAGCCACCTAGCTTCACCTTTCAAACCCATTCTTAACTTTGTTACTGAGGATAAATTGGGTCGTGAGATTTATACCACACAAGTTCCATTAAAAGTGGGCGAGGAAGCCTGTAAATTTATTTAAAGTCCCTGCAACACCCGCAGCCGTCTCTACGTTTTTCGAGCTAACGGGGCAAACTGTGGCCGATGCCGGGGGGTGTTCAGGCCGCAAACCGCGGCTCTCGCCGTTTGAAGTAGAGGCAACGACAGCAGCGGGGAGCGGGGCAGAAGCAGAGAGCAGCCTCCGACACGGAGAGCCAAAGAGGCGGCCGGGAGGCAGGAGAGGGCCGAGGCACGGGACGGAGCCTCGGGGATGGGATGGGATGGGACGGGCAGGGCGAGGCCCGCTGCCTCCGCCTCGGGACACGTCTCGCTCCCGCCGCGCCTCCCCTTACACCCTCTTTCTCTCAGGAAACGGCAGCGGCACTCAGCCCCGAGCGCGAATAAACCGGAACGGCCTCTCACCGCCTGCAGCCCCACTAGCAACCACAGCCAGCAACGCCCCAGGGCCGCCGCCATCTTGGTGCCAGAGCGCTCCTACCAGCGCCACCGGAAGGGCGAACGAAGGACCTCACCCGCCGCGGATGCCCGACACACCGCCCGATGCGGGAGAGCGCAAACTCGCTTCCAGCACCAGGCACGGCGAGCGGGAACAGCTAACTCAGAACCTCAGCGGGGAGTCTGGAGCAAAGCCATTTTAGTGTGTTCAGAGCAGCACTCCACAGCGAGGCCAGAGGAGGCACCGCTCCCCGCCTTGGCCAGGCACTGCGGAAACAGCCCCGAGCGAGGTCCTTTCTCTTTGCAAAGAGGAGATGTCGGCCGGCAAACCGGCATATAGCCCCCTAGGCCCGGCGATTGACAGCCGGTCTGAGCAATACCATTGTGCCTTTCCCAAGTGCCGCGGTGCCTGTGCCCAATGAGAGTGGGTGGGTGGGCGGGGCTTCACGAAGGGCCTGCCAATCACGAAGGGTCGCATGTAGGCGGGACATCGCCTCGGACAGGCAGCTCAGGGTTGCGGGGGGATGAGGAGGAGTCAGCGCGCTGTGGGCGGGGCGTCGCCAGAGCGAGGCCAATCCAGTTGCGAGAGAGGGGAGGTGGCGGTAGCGCCGCCCAATGGCGGAGGGAGCGAGGGCGGGTCCCGCCGCCGGGAATCGGCGGCGGCGGCGGCGGGGGGCGGTTGCGCGTTCGGTTGCTGAGCAGCGCACGCAGGCGGAGGAGGGGCGCGCTGGTGGCCACCGCGCGGCCGTTGGCGACGGGGGCCGGGCGGCGGGCGGG
>VZSC01000068.1:0-15902 GCA_013398225.1 Steatornis caripensis | reverse complement strand
CAGGTGGGATCTCACGAGAGTGGAGTAGAGGGGGAGAATCCCCTCCCTCGACCTGCTGGCCACGCTGCTTTTGATGCAGCCCAGGATGCGGCTGGTCTTCTGGGCTGTGAGCATGCCTTGCTGGCTCATGTTGAGCTTCTCATCAACCAACACCCTGAAGCCCTTCTCCTCAGGGCTGCTCCAAATCCATTCCCCACCCAGCCTGTATCTGTGCTTGGGATTGCCCCAAGCCATGTACAGGACCTTGCACTTGGAATATATAACATATATGTGGAATATATACGTAACATGTTTATGATACAAGACAGGCATAGCAGAATTTGCAGCAAAAATATGGGTTAATTGGCGTAAAGTATTAGTGGTACAAAGTATATACTTAATTTTATGCATGTCCTTACATGCTTTGCTGAGTTGGGATTATGGAGAACACCCTCTAGTCATATGTCAGAACATCAGTTACATCTACATAAATCAATACCACGTCAGCCTTTTTGTAGATTAAATTACAAGACGTTTGTAGAGCACTTTTTTCAAGGAAAAAGTATAAGCCTAAGAAAAAAAGCAACTTTTGTAATGTTTAATCTCACCTTGGATGCTGATTATTTGTTAATATAATTATTTACTAAGCAATTTCATTCTAAAATGTAAAAAGTATGAGTGAATCTACTAGTTTGCAAATTGTTCAAAACCTGCAAGACAGCATGTTTTATAGAATACCTAAAACCAGGGAAAAGCATGACATCTGCTCAGTTGTGTGCAGGAGGTCTTACTTACACACTCAATTCACAATTACACAAAACAAGTAGAGAAAACTTATTCTGTAGTACCTGTAATTTGTTTAAAAAGACAAAAGGGTATAAAACTTCTAAACAAAGATCTTGATACTTTACTCCAGAGCACAAAGATTTCGGAACCAATAGGCCCAAACAGCTTAATTTGGTGAAAGATTGGTTGTATTGCTGCTGATCTTGAACTGGATGATCTGTGGGCAAGCTACACATCACTGCATCTGTAGCCAAGATAATCAATTCCCAGTTAATGGGAGAACTGACTATAATTTGTTAGAAGTCAGAACTAATACTAATACACTGCAAGTCGATACCATTTGCATTACAAGTGACTGGTTTATTGCAAGATATGGAAAAAAAGGTACAGCGTGAAGCTATGCTCTCCGACAACATATGAATTCAAAGCATAATTGCTTTGTGACTTAATTTGCAGATTTATTTTTGTTTTCTTGTCAGTTTATCATGTCTATATGCATGAATGTCCATTTGCAGAAACAACTGATGAAACAGATCTTTCTAAACACTACTTGGAAAAAATGAACAAATATTCATCGTGCAAACTTGTTTGTAATTGCCACTTATCAAACGTAGGAACAAACATTGGTTTGTATGTAATTTGTAACAATACATTAATGTAAATTGCATGTGACTTTTTAAATACTATGCAAATAAGAAAAGGAAGAATTAGTAAAATCCATTATTGCAAATGGTCTGTTTTGAATTGTGACATTAAAAGTTGATGATGAAAGATTACAAAGTCAGGTGGCTAGCACCAGCAGAGGAGATTGCGATGTGAACCAACAGTAGCAGCATACACTGACTGCTACAAAGTAATACATAATACGGATTCTGTTCTGCTCTGATACGACATACATACCACAGCAAATCATATCCCCTTTCTATGGCATAGACTCCATGCACCACTAGAAGTTTTTATCATACTGCCTCATTCCAGCCAGAGGGTGCTGGTGGCCAAATTCTACTTGCTGTCAGGAGAAGGCTTTTTGCCAGCTTCCCAGGAAAAGCTTCACATCTCTGGGTTTGTGATTTTGGAACAGAATAAACATGTAACAGTGCAAGCTTGGAGAGTTAGCTGTTATTCGCTATTCTAGTTTCCATTTGTTAGAATTGTACAAAGCTTTGTGCATGAGCTGATACAGGGGACGTGCTTGGCTGGGGATGGGTGGTGCAGCAGGGCAGCAGTGGTCCTCAAGGACTGCGCGTGCCTTCTTATGTAGCTTAGGTACTCCGGTGCTAGGATACAACGGTTTGGGAATGCCTGTCTAATATTTGTAAATCGTTTAGAAATAATATTTTGAAATAACATGTGAAAGTTTGAAGAGCTGTTTTTTAAGGAAAGCAAAAAAATAAAGTACTTCACTTCCCCAAAGTGAATCATCCTCTCTTCACCACTTTTGGAAAAAAAAAACCAAACCCAAAAACCTGTAGAATGTAATGTGAGTAAAACCCATAAGGTTCCCCAGTCATGTAGAGTAATTTATGGAAAATTTTATAAGTAAGAACTGCAAATGATTGGGTGCTCATTTTCTGTCAGTCTCAATCGGGATGTCTGTCACTGATTTACAGAGGGCTGGAATCTCACCTTCTGAATCAAAAGGACATTAAAAATTATTTTGTAGGTTTTATAGCAGCCATAAAATTCTTTATTGAATCTGTATGATTTCCATAAAGTCCATAGGACTCTTCAATACAGTAAAAGCCTTGTAATCGATTTGCCTGAACTAAGAAATATGAGTTATGCTAAGGCCTGTGAATATTTACCTTCAAAGATTGTTTTCTGGTAAAGCATAATTCTTCATTTATTGATAGCAATTACCACTAGATTTTAGGGCCTGAATTTGCTATTGCAATCGATAGATAAATCATAAAGTTGAAAAGTGCATGATGTTCTTTAGGAGGGAATAAATGCCAGCGCTCTCTATACCTTTACGATTATATTGACCTTATTATGGACAAATCAGCCAACTTGGAACTAAGCAACTACTAAGCAGCGGCCATAATTTTAATACTGGTTTCTTGCTCCGAAGGACAGCCTGCGCTCTATTGTCACAGCTGCCTAATTGAAGTTTGATCACACAGCTGGATCACGCACCAGTGACCTTTGTGCGGCTTTGGCAACTCATGGCTGTTACACTAACTTTTTGTTTCTCAATCATAAGCAAATTAAAGCAGGCAGCTGGAAAATCATCAATAGGTTAAATTCATTAGCTGTTCTCTGTGTGAAATAAACAGGAAAATGAAGCTCTCCTTGGTCTTAATTAGTTCTTATAAAAGTTGGCAGGGAAACAAAGACATTTGTACACTCCTTTATTTTTATAAGAGACTTGCCTGGAAGAAAAACCTCAGACATGTAATTTCCTTTTTTTTTTCCCCTCCTTGCTTAATCCTCTCAGTCAGAGGCTAACCCAGCACCCTCCCTCGAAGGGTAGAAAGAAAGGTGGTTTGGCAAGGGGTTACGGTATGTCTCTTTTGTGCAGATCAGGGCATGTTCTGGAGAGCCTGCAGAAGCTGTTTCCACAGTGATAGGCCACATTCTGTATTTACAGTCTCCTGTACGGGTAATTCATCTGCAGGAGAAGCCTCAGCCGAGCGCTGTGGTTCCTCAATCATTACCGCTGGCTCTGGGCCATGCCACATCACCCAGCAGTACAAATTTGATCTGGATCAGGTGTGGGCACATGATTACATTTTTGTCAAATTAGCAGAGCGCTTCGTGAGGATTTTATGCTGCTTGTCTGCTTTTATCCTGGTTGCGGAGGAACAGGCGGTGCCTGAACCCACAGAGGGTTAGGGCTGTGTGGGCAACCGATGCCTATTGTAGCAGTCATCCCGCTGGGGCAAAGTTAACCCGTCAAAGTTTTGTTTGAACAAATTGAATTGGCAGAGAGCGTTTCAATGGGAACAGCACATTGTGTCACGCACCTATGGCACCGTAAAGCCGGCAGCAGAAGCCTCCAGAAAACTTAATATGCCATCAAACATTGGCCTATCCTATAGCTTCAGACTAGTATGGAGGAGTCTTAATTCTTCTAGTTTGTGCTATTTTCCACAGAATTTACTTGTGCTTCACACTTGTATGGTATTCTGGCCCCTATATACTCTTTAAGGCGTGGTTTTGTGGTGAGCTGAAGAAAATGTGAGACTGTACTGCTGATGAAAAGGTGTGATGTCACCACTTCCATTGCATCAGCTCTAGTCCACTCCTTTGCTGGCAGCCCTCAGATTGACTTGAGCCAACTGCAGGCCCACAGGATCAGACTTTGCGTTTCAGCTCTGAGCGTTTTCTAGCTGAAAGGTCTGGTCATAATAAGGGGAGACACCCACCACCACTACCCTCCACACCCCCGAACAGTTGTGATAAATGGTTAGCAATGAGGCTACTAATTTACTGAAATGTTAGCCCACTGAAATATTAGGAAATACTTCCTGTGGCTTTTTCTGCACCTACTATGTGGACAATAGCATTCACGTTTATGTTTTTGCATCCTTACTTTATTGGTGAAATATTTATGATAATTAAATACATTTTTAGGGATTTTTACTTTCAGTAAATGACATTCAGAAAAAAAATACATCTGAGACTTCTGTCTTCTCACCCACTAGTCTGTAATTCCTCTACTCCCGGGACTGCATATTGCTTTAATTCTTTGATTTTTAACTCAACCACTGGCCAGACATTCCTATCTGAGTCTAGATAGCCACATAAGATAGTTACTCATCAGCACTTTAGAAGGAGTTTACCTTTCTCAGACATCAATTAAGCGAGCATTTCTAAGACAGGGTAATAAATCCTATGTGAGGATTAATGAAGCTTTAAACCTAAATGGCTACTGACCATCTCCCCTGCTGCATCCCCTCCCTCCTGAGAACCCTGTAGGTAAGGAACCAGCTTGTAGGAATTTGGGAGAGAATAGTTAGGGGGTTGGTGCAGCATGGAACTGAGGACTGTGTTGGAGATCTCAGGAAAGAGTTTGCTTAGACAAACACTGCAGGAGGTGCCAAAGGGTGGTTTAAGAAAACTGTGTGAAGGAAGAACAAGTGGAGAGAACTGTTAGGTGCTGGAGAAAGGTTGTGCCCGGTGGGGAGGACTGAAAGCAGGTGTTGATTCCCAAGGAGCAGGTACCGAGAAGATGGGGTACTGCCATTTCCTAATCTGTTTCTGGTAAAATGAGCCTAAAAATAGTTTAAAGCACTGACTTACACTGTTCAAGCTAATCTTACTGATTCTTAGCTGTAGCTGATTAGGCTGTGCTAACATGAATAACCCTGCCACCAAAACTGCGGGTTTGTTAATTTACAATAAGAAGTGGCAGGATAATGCCATAAAGTGCTACAGCTGTTTGCAAAACAAATTACCAAGGCGCTGCCTAAATAAGGAATTAGGGGACTCTCTTACATCACTTTTACTTGAAGTCCTAGATAACTGACCTCTGAGTTGTCAAAGCTGTATAAACTAGGGACTTTCTATCCTTTGCTTTTCAGAAAGAAATTTAAATTAAAGCCAGAGAGATTATTATGATTTATGTCTTAGTTGTGGCTACCTCCATGACCCACTTTAAATTAGGGAAGATAAATGGAACATTCTCCTAATCTGCAGATGAAAATAAAATTCCCAGTGTTCCACGAAGTATCTTGTTGAAAAAGTTAAGTATATTACTGTTATTTAAAACTTCATTTTAAAACCTCTAACTTAATTTCTAGGGAAAAAATGTTTTTATCATGCCACTCAGGTAGTCCACCAAGCCTTTGAACTGGATGTACTGGAATGAACTAGGAAGTCACAGTTCTGGATTGCTTCTTTGTGTCAGACTGACCACTTAAAGGCATGAGTAATTTGGGTATGCAACTGACTGTTCATTTAAGGTTCATACTTCTTGAGTTTTCTACTTCTTGCCAATACTGCAGTTGTTGAAAGATATTAAAAACCCAACATATATTTAAATTGAGATATTCTACGTGAATAGTAACAGAAGGTCACAATATGTTCAGAGAATTCAAATATATGAATGTTCTCTTATGAATACTTACTTCTTGTATAGATGGAGTTGCAGATGGGTTACCAGATGGAATACCTTCCTTCCAATATAGTTATATGTATTTAAAAACGGATGCAATGCAATCATATTATTTAAATCAATTCTGTTATTTCTTTTGAAGCCATAATAACAGTAACTATTCTGTAACAGAGAAATGTGGCAGGAGGAATGTAATTTCCTGCTGTAGAATTGTTGGGCTTGTCTGAGATCTGAAAAGGCTCCCTCTGAAGAAAGGACCTTCAACCAATTATCTCTTCTTTAGGAGATTGCTTGAATATCTAACAAGTAGCACGCAATACAGTTCAGGCAGGACATCAGATGTCCAGGAGCATGCGAAGCAGAACTGGCTAAAAAGAAATGACAAGAAGAACATTTGGGGACATCGCTGCCTCAGAAGAACTCTTCCCTTCTGAACAAAAATCAATCCTTGTGCCTGAGCCAGAGGCCCAGCACATCTTGGCAGAAGCATCCTTTTCCGCTTGCTCAGCCTTTTCCCCTTTGATTAGCTTGCTCAGCTGGGTGTTATTAATGTTGACATCACTATAGCCCAACATTCAAAAATAAAAGAAAAGATAGATCCTGCCCAAAGAATGCAAAAACAGTACACACTACCACTGTACACACCCTTTCTCAGTGTACATATTCTCTCATCTCATCAGCCTATTGTACTTTACTCACGTCCTAATGCTGTACTTGGTTTGGGTCTTTTTTTTTCAGACTGCCATTCATTCAGCTGTGAAAAGTCATCAATTAGCAAGAGCTCTTGTTTCAGTTTGACACCTGCCTTCTTTCTCTTGTCACTTCTGGTCTGTCACCGATATAACGTCATTGCTGATGTTCTTACCACCTTTTTGGCAGAACAAGGCACAGAAATTAGTGATAATAGTAATCACACTAAGGAAGTTCAGGAGAAAAGAAGGGCCAGCTAGAGCCAGTTCCACAGCACCGTGACCAGGCAGCTTTTGAAGGTCTCCAAGGATGGTGACTCCACAGCCTCCCTGGGCAACCTGTGACAGTGCTCAGTCACCCTCACACAGAAAAAGTGCCTTGCCTGATGTTCAGAGGGAAACTCCTGTGTTTCAGTGTGTGCCTATTGCCTCTGGTCCTGTCACTGGGCACCACTGGAAAGAGCCTGGCTCCATCCTCTTTGCACCCTTCCTTCGGGTATTTGAATACATTGATGAGATCCCCCTAAGCCTTCTCTTCTTCAGGGTGAACAGCCCCGGATCTCTCAGCTTTTCCATGGTCCCTTCATCATCTTAGTGGTCCTTAGCTGGACTCTCTGCAGAAAGCACCTATCTCTCTTGTACTGCAGGGCCCTAATCTGGACACAGCACACCAGGTTTGGCCTCGCCAGTGCTGGGTAGAGGGCAAGGATCACCTCCCTTGACCTGCTGGCTTTACTAAAGCATGTCAGCAAGGTAATTTATTTTGCTCCCCAAATTCCTCTGAGTAAAATCAGAGATTTTCTTTCACTATTGGAAGAAAGAGTCAAAAGCTGCAGGTTGTCAGTGACGGTCAGGAGTGCTCTATCTGACCGCTCGTATCTCCTACATGCTTTGATGTTATCAATATTAACTGCCAGATTCAACAAACTAAGAAATCATTTCAGCTTTTTAAAATTGTCTTTTCTTGACTTGGACGCTAAAAATTCACACCACCATTGAGCAATGATGCCAGTCCTTTCATGCATGTATGTGTACCTACCAGTCTTTCGGCCTCAGGCTCTTGGTTCCTGAACTTGCTATGAGCCAGGAAAAGGAGGGAGCGGTGGGAGGAAGGAGCAGAATGACTCAGAGTTCTTCAACCTTTAGCTCTGGTTGTGTGTAACCATAGGCTTCTGAAGCAACCCTGGACCTCCTGCTCTGTCTGGGCCATGTTTCAATTCTTTTTATAGGCTGATATGCAACTTTACATTTCCAGACATGTTCTGATTTGTCTGTTTTGAAATGCATGCAATGTATAAATGAAATGTAAAGTGTAAGTAAAACTTTTTAGATATAAGGTCCTTTGGGACTAGGAGTTTAATTTGGCCTTGCCTGCCACAGTGGGGTTGTAGCGCCCTATTAGGTGTTATGATAAAAAAATTAATGAGAAGAGTGAATAGGTATTAAATTATATATTTTATTCTTCTAAGTTATCTAACTGATCTGAGGGAAGAGTTATGGCAATTCATTACAGTTTTAGTCCTTTAAAGATTCATTAGAATGTGGTATTCCATATGAGAATATAGAATCCCCGAAGGAAAAAAATAGATTTGCAGAGATTGTGTTAAATTCTTTCAAACAAACCAAGAGCGCTTGTAAGAAAAGCAATACAGGTTACAGAGCAGTGTTAGCTCAACACACCAGAGGGAGCTGTACTCACACAGAACTGTAGGTCTAGGGCTGTGACAAGACTGCAGAACAGCGATGTTGTTCTTCATAATAGGATGTATACAATTATAGAGGATTTGGGCAACCTCAAAGTGATTTTACTGTCTTCCTTTTATATTTTTTGCCCTTAATTTATTCCTACCACGAAATAGTGTACGTTTTGTTGGTTTGTTTTGCAATAATAATGAAGTCATTTCAGAGTTTGAGATCAAGCAAGCCGGTTAAATAATCTGGTTTATTGTGTTCATACAACGCGATAGAATTAGCTGTACTGACTCTGTTGTTATCCTGGAGAAGATATTTTGACTACACTATTTTGACTTCTCATAACTATGAAAAATACTCGGATTTTAGGTTGAAATTTGCCTTGCCTTGTCCCCATCCAAAGCTGAAATTTGAGGGAATGTTTGAAATTAAAGAATATACCTAAGAATAAGAGAAATGTTAAAATCACATGCTTCACATTAAAAAGCATCCTCTTAACAATGTTTTTTGATCAGCTGTAACCCTGTTGCTTCCTTTTCAATAAATAGTGGGTTTATATGATTGTAATTGATTACGCTTGTTTTAAAAAAAAATATGGATTTGTATTTCCAGTCTTGCAGTTGAATCCAATCACAAACTCACTGACTCTTGCCAAACCAGACTTTACTGGGTTATGCGGCTCCATGCATCCACTTGCAGGACTTTAGTCCACTTCTACTGGGTCTCCGTGGGAGGTGTAGGTAGTGGGGGGCCATAGGAGGATACCTACAGGAGGAGGTCAGGGACTGCCTTGTGCTGGATACAGCCAGCTTCACAACAGACCCCACCTCAGGACACAGCTGAGCCCATCAGCCAAGCTGGAGGCACCTCTAGGAAAAGATATTTAAAAAAGAGCAAAACGCTGCATGGCAGTGAAGAGTGAGGGAAAAAAAAGTGTGAGAAACAACCCTGTGAACACCAAGGTCAGAGAAGAAGGAGGAGGTGCTCCGGGCACTGGAGCAGAGATTCCCCTGCAGCCCATGGAGATGACCATACCAGAATAGATACCCACACTGCTGCCTATGGAGGACCCCATGCTAGAGAAGGTGGATATTTCCTGAAGAAACTGTGGTCCATGGAGAGGAGCTCATGGAGGACCAGGTTCTCCTCACAGGAATGTGGTGCATGGAGGACTCACACTGGAGCATTTTGGGAAAGACTGCAGCCTGCGGACCCACGCTGGAGCAGGGGAAAGGTGTGTGGAGGAACGAGCAGAAGTGAGGAGCTGTTACGAACTCACAACAGCCTCCATTCCCTGTCCTCCCTGCACCGTTCAGGGGCTGAGGGTAGAGGAGTCGGGAACGAAGGAGTGAAGTTGAGCCTGGAAACAGAGTGGTGAGGGGAAGGCGTTATTTTAATTTTTGCGTTTCTCACCATCCGGATTATTTTAATTGGCATTAAGTTAAATCAGTTTTCCCCTAGTCGAGCCTGTTTTGCCCATGACGGTAACTGGTAAGTGATCTCTCAAGAGATTTATCTTGATCCATGAGCTTTTCATCTTATTTTCTTCTCCTGCCCTGTTGAGAAGGAGAAGTAAGAGAGCAGCTGGGAGGGGGTCTGGCAGCCGGCCAACGTCAACCCACCACACAAATATACCGTTTTGAATTGGGTGTTCTAGGAAATGAACTTTTTTAGGTCAAAGGATGAACTATTTGGTTCCAAGGATGACATCCCAAGACCAATTGGTTTTTTAATTCTCTGGCACTTACAGTCTTCTCTATTCCAAATTGAAAAGAATGGCTCTCCAGACTTTTTCATAGTTCAAGTCAGAGGAGAAGCTCCACCAGAGTAGGAGAAGACACTCAACATCTTCTGGTTTGATATAAAAATTTACAAGAACCCAGGAGGAATCCTGAAGGGTCTTACTCAGTTAACCTTCTTGTGGAAGAGGCTATACAGTAAAGCTAAGCCATGGCTGGTCTCAAGGAAGGGAACTTTAGAGCAAGGCTATTGTATCTTTAAACAACTTCAAAACATTTGTGTTGGAAACAAGACAACTCAAGACATCATCAAGAATAAAGCACAGAAGAACAACTAACTAAATACACAGTTGTCCCATATTTTTTGGTGTCATTAATTCTCAGATATATCAGCCTTTGGGCTCATGAATGTTTTATTTGTTCTTTCATAGGTCTTCCTGAGAGATAACCAATTGGATGCTGGACAAACAAACAAAAAGAGTAATCAGACTCCACTGACCTGTTTAACCTTGATTGTGAAGGATGAAAAGCAGCAGCTGCTTTCCCTGCAACAGGGCTTCTGGTGGCACTTGCTTCTTTCCTTTTGGATTATATTGGCATAAAGACATCAAGATTTTGAAAGGATAATGTTGTGAGTTTATACATGCCAGACTGTGTTCTGTCACTTTTTGAAGCAGGTATGTTATTTGAATCACCTTGCTTTTTTTTTTTTAGCACAAATCCAAATGAATTATGGGTATGGTAGAAAAAAGGCATATTATTACAACCTCTGTATAAGATAGTTCATCCTGGATAGTATAACATTTGCATAGAAAAAGTTGAAGTTAACTGGGGTCTCATGCTCTTAGGAGATACGGAATTGTTATCAGAATTTGAATTGTCTTTTAATATATTCTTTTGTCAGTAAGGGAAGTAAACAATATTTTCTTGTCTCTGTTCCACTGGAACAAAAATACATAGCTTGGATACAAGATTCTAATGTAATTTCAGCCATCAGGAATGGATCTAGTACTAAAATTGTAGCTGTTACATCTTCTTTAATAAAGAGAGCATAACTTTTTTCTAGAAAAGTGTCATCTCATTGTGCTTTTAGTATTTCATAGGACAGCTTTCCATAAGTAAGAAATAACTTTAAGTAGTTAGACCTTCAAGGTGATTAATAACTAAAAGACTTGAATAGGCTAGTGAGTTTATATTTCTGTAGCTGACTGGGTTATTAAAATTATTTTATTAGAAAGTACAAATTACTTCACATTTCAGTTCTTCAGAATAAAATTTGTCATAACTTTAACTTTATTTTATGCATCAGGGTTGCCACGTAGCTAATCAGCATTATGTAACAAAATTTTAAAATAATGCTGTATATCTGTGAGTTCACATGGTTCCCTACCATTATCTTTTGTATCAACAGGCTTGATGTGCCTTGCATGATTCCAGTGTGGTCAGGATAGATCACAGGATTATGCTAAATACGCTCTGGAAATACCATTATTAACAAGTAGCATTGTAACTATTGCAGGTGATAAAGTAATATCTATATGCTTGTATCTCATGTAATTCTTAATTGTTACTTTAAAACAAAAGTTCAGTCCATTTAGTCGATGGTTTGTGTATGACACTAAGAGTAGAAAGGAAGGTTTTTTTCAGCAGGTCACAAGACCCTAAATTGTGTGTTAGCTTATTAAGACAAAGAAAATATGAAAGTAAATATGAATAAATTTCAGTCTTTTAGTGAATCGGATACTATGTGCCAGAATTAATCAGTTTCTAATGTTTCTGTTCTTACTTGCACGGTATTTGTTTTTCTTTTTGGCACTGAACAAAGCTGAAGAGCTTAGAATTGTTACAAGACTGGTTCTGAACCAAAATGTGGGCTAGTAAATAATATATGAATAATGGCAAGATAGTGTTTCTAGCTTAGCAACGAGAAGGGTGAAATAGCAGAGTGGGTAGTCTTATCTAACAAAACAGGTTCTCAGAACGTTTTCTTATGGCTTGGCTTACAGCTCACTTTTACACTTTTTCTGTGATCACTTATCAACATTTGGAGAAGGGTGCAACACACAAAGAAATAAAGAGGTTGTGGTGAGAGTTTTGTTGTGGCAAGTCTGCTATCAAAGAGCTGCAGCTTTCTCTTATGAATTATAGGTATCTGTACCTGATGTTTTAAATTACGGTTTATATTACTTTCTTCATGTAATTGGATAGCATTAGCTAGGTCTGGTTTAGAAATGTTTGGTTCTTCAAATCCAGAAGGATGAACTATGAACAGTAAGGAGGTAGTAGAGCCATTCGGTGGAGAATCACTTGTTTGCTTTGCCTCTGTGATGCATGAAGGAACGAACATTAGATCTTAAGTGGGCTAAATCTGTCAGCCTATGCTTAGCCTTTATTTGCACTATACTGTAAGGGCACCTCGTTGAATTTATTGTGAGCTCATGAATTCAGCCCAAAGTCTTGTAACTCAAATAAGATAGTACCCTGATTGACGTCAGTATTTCCCATGCATAAGTCTGCAATAAATGATTACTTTTACAATACTGAGGACAATTCTTGGTATCTAGTCTCGTTGCCTAGGTCCGGATTCATTCCACCTGTTTTCAGGCACATAAGTTGGGAATGCAGGCATGCTGAGCAAGCTGTAGAGATAATAGGGAGAAAGTGCTTCATCAGTTGTCCTCTGACTATGTATCTCTGTCTGTTGACAACATAAGGAGTCTAGTTTGACTAAGCTTCAAGCTTAATCACTCAACTTACGCACCTAAAACTGGTTAGGCTGAATCTGAGTCCTTGTGTAAGAAAGCAAGAATTCACCATTGTGTTGCATTAGGTTATACTCAGAGATACAAAGCTCTTACCTCACTGCAAGAAACCAGTAGCCTTAACAAATAGCAGAATTATTCTTCTAAGACTTAGAAAAGATAGATGTAAACAAACATGAATAAAACTAAGTGGAAATACTATGTGTAGGCATTAATGCTGTAGGAAATTTAGCCATTCATTTCAGTGAGAGCAACATCAAGCCTTTAATATGAACAGTAATACCTAACACAAGAGCTTCTGTTCTTTGTTTTCTGCTTTTCCATTTTCTCAAAGAATTTTAAAATATCTTAAGGGATGGAGGAAAATTTAGAGGCGATTTTATTCTACTTTCACTTCCATGTGTTTTTAACCTTTTACTACCTGATTAAAATCTATTAACATGGGCAATAAGAAATATTATCCACATATACTTTCAGTCTCTGCTATTTTAAATTCTGTTCTACATTAGCAGCTTTGGTAATGTACTGCTAACATGGCTGAACAAAGGCAACGTGCTTTGTCAACATCAGGGGAAGCGTTATATGAAATCCTGGCCCTAGAGAAGGGAGCAACATATGATGAGATTAAGAAGTCCTACAGGTATGTAAAATTTGCAACATGTCTAAAAATGCTTGTCTTTATCTTGCATGATTATGATGGTAAAACCCTTTGAGTTACCTGCACCGTAGACATTCATTTTTACAACTCTTTTTTCGCACCGTGAGCCTGAAAAGAATCAGTGATGATGGAATGTGAATCTATTGATTTCATCCCAAGTGCAATCTGTGTGCTTTATCTAAAATGTTTTAAGGTAGCTGAACGAGGGGTCAGACTGTTAGGATAAAGTAAAGCAGACTATGCTTGCGAAGTGCAGTCTTTGAGTACTGCACCCAGTACTTGTGTTAACAGCTTCTCCTGCAGTGTGCTGAAANAAGTGCAATCTGTGTGCTTTATCTAAAATGTTTTAAGGTAGCTGAACGAGGGGTCAGACTGTTAGGATAAAGTAAAGCAGACTATGCTTGCGAAGTGCAGTCTTTGAGTACTGCACCCAGTACTTGTGTTAACAGCTTCTCCTGCAGTATGCTGAAAAGTAAAGCCAAAGCAGAAAAGTGCTGTAATAATGATTCAAGAACTAGAGTAAGAGACATAAGGAGTTTGATCAATGTAATATGTTTGGATATTGCAGTAAGGATTGTAATGTCTTTGAAGGGGAAAAATGCTAGGTGTGAGAGGGTTCTTCGCTTTATGAAGGCAGGCATAACCAAAACCAGTGCTTGGAATCTAAAAGCAATTTGAGCTGAAAAAGAGGTACATGGTTTTAACGGTGAGCATAACCACCCACTGAAACATCTGGCACAAGAAATGGTAGGTTCTCTATTGAGAAAGAAGAGAGGACTTTAAGTTTTACTCAAACACAAGTTATCAAAATGGTGAAAAATATTTTATTGTTAAAATGCAACAAGGTCTAGAAGTAAGACTGGAAGATTTTATGGGTCATTTTGCTCTTAAATCTGTTTTGCTGCTATTAAAAAGCAAAAGAACTTTAAGTGTCATGAGTGAAATACATGTTCTTGACATCAGAATATGCCAGACATGTACTTGCAAGTAATAAATGTAGTAAATCTTTGATTACAGCAGCATTCTGGGTGGTGTTGGTTGCACTGTATTACCAGTCAATCTTTAATACAGCTTGCTTTTCCTATCAAATGCAAGAATATATTTGAACTGAAAAAGAGGTTGTGAAATAGATCTGCTTGTATCATCGTTTAGTTTGAATTTTGTTGAGACTCCGTCCTCTGTGCTTTTGAACAACTTGCATCTCTAACGCTTTCTGTTCCTAAAGGCATATGCTCAATGGAGGTGGGAGAAGTGGTGAATGTTCAAACTCTTCACACAATGGAAGGAAAACTATTGACACCTCAGGATTCTGTTGTCTTACATAACTACACCACTGAGGGATAAACTTATTACAGTATCAAATTCACTCATGACTTGCACCTTCTGTGTCCCTGCCTGGCTGCAGAAACCATCTTCTGTATCAAACCTCCTGTTTTCCTGTTGCTGTTACATCTAAATTAATGGAAAGGAGGCCTTCTTTAATCCCCAAAGGAGAGAGTTGTCATGGAAGAATGTAGAATGGAATTAACTATATTTAATGCTGAACATGAAGAAAGATGGTTTACACAGTGATCTATGGTAAAAATGACAGTGGTGCTTTATCCATCTTTATTAGTAATTATAGCAAAAAAAAGGCTGCTTCTGACTAAAGTGGAAATGTCAGAGGGATTCAGTTCTAATGGAGTAGCTGTAAATATTTGCAAGATAAAATGATGAGTCAGTCTCATAAATTTCCTTTAATTATCTTTTAATTTATGATAATCCAAAAATCTGCTGCTGAAATGGTATTCTGTAGTACAAGGTATAAAACCAGCAATACTTGATTCTGAGTTTCCTGCCATTATTAATTAAGTCAGTATTAATCACTCTACCACAGCCGAGGGCAAAATTTACTTTTTAATAAACATGACAGAGGTAGCACTCTCTGCTTTTATGTGGAGTTTGGCACAATCTAAATTATCAAGAAGTAAAGCTCACAGGCTTCTCATCAGCCGGATTTCAAAGGAGAGTTGTTTATGTTCAATACCATACAAAAAAACCATTTAGTAACTTTTTTGGCCATAATAATTTAAACTATACTTTGATTTCTGCTTTCCAGTCTGACAGTATATTAATATGCAGAAAGATACCATATTTCTTAGGTTTTCCTCAGAAGTTTAAAAGGATCCAGTTTGATAGACTATTTAAAAAAAAAAAAATACATCTACATCTCTGTCAGTAAGTACACATTGGATATATAGAATTGTATTTACAGATGCAGGTAGTAATTTAAATGAAATTTAATGCCTGCCAAACAGTCACGTACGCATATATATGACAGTGGCCTGTGCTTCNACATCTACATCTCTGTCAGTAAGTACACATTGGATATATAGAATTGTATTTACAGATGCAGGTAGTAATTTAAATGAAATTTAATGCCTGCCAAACAGTCACGTACGCATATATATGACAGTGGCCTGTGCTTCTCCTCATATAGCCCTGGATTTTCTCTTCAAGTGGACACAGGATGAGCTTGGGCCCAGGCAGAGGGCCCCG
>VZSC01000067.1:9546-90032 GCA_013398225.1 Steatornis caripensis | reverse complement strand
ACAAAAGAAATAAATGTAAAAGTAAAGGGGAGCAAGAAAAACAGTGTACCTNAATGTGATTTTTAAAATACCAAGGAATAAACAAATACATAGAAAACCTTGTTCTACAAAATGCATTCAAACTGATCTTCCAATAACATCCCTTCTTGTCAATGGGACTAAATTAGCAGAGACTCTTTCCTAGCTGACCTTCCTACAACGTCCCTTTTTGTCAATGGAATTAGATTAGCAGAGAGTTTTTCCTAACATTAGAACAAAAGAAATAAATGTAAAAGTAAAGGGGAGCAAGAAAAACAGTGTACCTAGCAGTAAACTGCCGGTTTTCACTCCAGAGTAATTGCAGTTACTATTTAGTAAAATGGTACTATGTTGACTTATTTCCTGTTAAGTTCCTTTCACCTGACAATCTAAAAAAAGATTTTTGAAACAGAAATCTTAGCAACAGCAACTTTCCTCACAAAGTATCTCATATGAGGCTTGTGCACAGTTCCATGAGCTAGTTGTCACTTCTCTGTATGACACGCAGATGCTTAACTGGTACTTCTAATGGAAACATATTAGATTTTTTCCATATCTCTGAGTCAGTAACACATCTTTTTCCATGTATTTTATAATAAATATTGGTAGTGTTTGGCAGGAACCAGGTAAGTGACTCACCTTCATCCAAAGGAACCTCTTCCTCCTCGCAAGGAGAAGGAAGGAGGGGCTGCAGGGGTTCCATGTTGATTATCAGTTGCTTGTTCAATGAGGGAGAGCTGCGACTCTGGGTAATGCTGGTTCTAAAAGAATGGGGAAAACAGGATCAGGTCATTTACAAGAAAACAACTGCAGTCCAATACATCTCACCTCAGAATTGTTTTGTATAAATTACAATAGACCTTGAGCTATCATAACAACCTCTGCACACTGAACACTGCTTTCAGCTGTGTTATGTTGCACCGTCAGTAGATACAAACCTTTCAACATCTGAAGTGTAAGAGAAAGTTTTGTGCTGGCTTAATTCCCTTTACGCAGCCTGACTCCTTCTCATCTCATGCAAGATTTCAGTGTGTTGCTTCTGTCCGTGCTGCACAGCAGACATGAGTATTTGGCTTCAAGAAAGGAGAAGATATAGAGGATACAAACCATTTTCCTGATGTTGTTCCATTGCCTCTGGGACTGGGTAAAGGATTTGTTACAGTTTGATCACTGCAGACTACAGACTAAAGCAGGAACAGCCGTATCCCTTCAGTTAACAGATACACAGTGCTCTCATTCTCACGCACCCCAGACACTGTCTCTACACCATGCCTCCAGGTGCTCAGACTGGTTTTCTTTCTTGTCTTACTTGGCTCTAACAGGCTTTCCTGGTAGCAGGTGTTGAACTTTCTCAGGAAATTTTGAGGAATGCTATTGATTTGCTTCAGTCATTATGTTCATTAGCCTAAAATCATATTGCTGAGAAAATAAAACGTCTCTTCAGAATAAGTTATCCAGCACTATCATGTATGATACAGGCCTGAAGCAAGAATCCTCCAATAAATCTGAACCATTATATTATAAAGTACTTACTTTTGACAAAAGCAAAGATGAAAGGATTTTACTTGACTTCAAACGGTACATAGGTACAGTGCAGAAGTTTCATGAAATGCATTTCAAGTTTGCATAAAGATTCAACTTACAGTTCCACATAGATCAACAAACTGAATAAAGCACCTAGTGCAAGCAAAAAGAAGGGTTTCTGTGCTGCTGAGGGTTTAGGTAAACTCGGGACACAGATGTCCTACTCTAAGTCACATTATCTGTCATTAAATACTCTGTGGGGATAAACAAGCTTTCTTGATCAATTGCCGTGATCCTTTGCTCATTAATGGATGCTCAAAGTTACTTGTGTCCTCATTTGCTCTCTGTGAGCAGTCTCTAATAACTACTTAGTTTAAACTTTCACTATCCAAAGAAGTTTTTCACTCTGATTACTGTAATTACAACCACTCCAACCCAATGGTACCTCCACAGACTTGTTATGTATCCCCTGGATCTTTGGGCTTGCTACAAGTAGGTATCAAGCTACAACCAAAATAGGAGTTGTGCCTGGGAGCACCCATAAGGATTCCACTCCATACTTATTTACAAACATCCCTCCTTCAGGCATGCCCTGGAAGCAAAATATTAAATCATTCACTGTGTATTTGTCAGAAGAACTTGCCACGGCATTAATGCTGCACAACTACACATTCCAATAGGTTTTCAGTTTGTGGTGCTTTAAATGTAAAGTCCAAACACAAAGATACTGAATGGTAACCTCTTCACAACTGCATGTTTCTTCCTCAGTGCAGCCATGGTACCACTGAAGTGACTTGAAGGGAGAGGGCGCAGGCAGAGAAAACTTTATGTATATAAAAATACATATATATTTATCTACCTTCAATCGTATCATTTCCTCTGTATGCTTTGCATCTGAAAAACTGCCATTTCCTGTCCCCAAATCCTCTTTCACAGAGTAACTTGTTTCTAAAGCTTGCTTTTTTTGGAGCTGAAAATTTTCTATGCTTTTTGCATACCTGCGCTATTAGAAGGACAAGCTATCTACTGGTGTCTGCCATTATAAAAACCCTTGAAATCATTAGACTTTTTCTTAGTCTTTCTAAGCAAGTGAACTTAGAGCCACCATAATATTCTAAATATAAGCATTTTAAAAAGGTTAATCATAAAAAACATACATTACTATTAATGGGTGTTAAATCCAAATGACATTGCTCTATAAACTTATTTGCCCTCTGATCTGTTTCTTCATGTACACTGAGTTTTAACATACTTCAAATACTGAAAGCAAAGAAAAGTAAAATACAAGAGAAAAAGTAATTTTACATTAAAATCTTTTCTTATCCTATGGAAGAAAGAAACCTGATGGAAAGTGGGCAATAAGCTATTTCCTTATTAAGTAACTATTTGCATTTAAAATGCATTTGTGGGCCCAAGTAATCTATCCTGCCTCAGTGATGGACCTATATTCTGCCTTCTGTGTTCTCAGTTAACACATTCTAGACTGTCTCTTACCCCATTTTTAAATGTAATCTGCAAAAGCATCTTCAAAAGCATCGCTGCATGACTTTACCATAATTACATAGTAGGACTAGACAATGTATTTGTAAGTATTTGCTGCAAATATATTCCTACTCTTTGGCACAGACTATCCACTTTTCTCTCAAGTATAGACGGAACAGCCATACTCAATTAAAAATAAACCAAACACACACACCCTGCCCTGAAAAAAAGTCACAATAAAAATAGGGATATGGCTGTAGAATGTCCAGAAAGTTAAGTAACCTTTTAAAAAAGTTTTGACATATCTTTATCCTGCTGGCCTATTTCTTGTCCTCCAAAGGACTTTAACTAGGTTATCAATTTTCACTGTCACTATGATGAGTGATAAGCATTAGAAAGTATTCATTTGCTTGCAAAGTCCATCTGCTTATTTCTAACAAACCAAACCTTCGACTCATTGATTAAACACAGCTTCAACACAGCACAGCTTAATTTTCCTTGTGTAGGAGACAATATGCTATTGTTAGACTTTTGCAACACTGGCAACACGTATTTCCCAAGGCTTGCATGCCTCACTGTGGAAGCTCAGAATGACAGCCATTACATCTCACGGTAAAGGAAACAGAATTTCTCTGTACAGAACAATAATCCTCCTTAGTACTTAAACTTCAATGTTGAATGGCAAGACATACCTGTGAACTTCAGGAGGTTCTCTCTGGATTTTAGAGCTTGCCTCCACAACCTCTTTGGCTACTTTTCCACTGCATTAAAACAGGAAATAAATATTCAAGCAAATACTAAGATGAGCTCATTATGTGTCAAGAATTATACACACATGAACAATTTAGTTACATTCAAAGGAAAAGGAAAAAAAAAATCCCATGTAGTAGATATATAACATCCCAGATTAAATATTCTGCTGACCACTTGTCTGCAAACCTACTGAAGAAAAATCAGCCTTTTGTAGTATAACGCTAGGAGTGGGACTGGTCTGTCCCACTGATGTACTCCTGGTCCAGAGTTGCCCAGTCACAAGGAGCATATGATTTCTACACTAGCCACACATCCCTGTTTTTATGGAAACTGCACGAAAAATGGAGCTCTGTACTGGTGAAACTGCTCTTTCACAGAGTCCGCATGAAGCCTTCAGTTTATTTTATAAGTGATGCTACAAAGACAACAGAAAATCTTTCGAATCCTGACATGGATTAGGTGTGAACAGGTCCTTAAGACGGAAAAGCTCTCAATTTGCCATGAGTAATTACTGATGTTTTCTCTTACCTTCTGAAATGGTTTACCATGAAAAACAAATAGCACACACCCACCTATATCGAAATCTACTGCCTTTAAAAAATATCTTGCTGCTGGACATGGTCTTGATCTGACTGGATTTTGCATACCTTGAAGAAAATAGAGGCTGTCACATTTTCAGCATAGAAAGAACCTGATTAACAAAAAAGTACAAGGCCAACTACAAGCTTTGTTATTTTTATACCACAAAGTAACATTCAGTAATTGGGCTTTCCAACTTTTTTTAAGGCCTTCACACAAATTAGAATATAAAGCGTACATAAAACAATTCAGACAACACAGAACGACTGAACATAAGACAAGTGATTGCCTGAATAGGAAGGCAAGAAAATGAAATGCCAACACTTGCTGCATCTCTAAGGACTTTAATTCACAGGATGAGGGAAAGACTGTGGTACACCAAAAGCCCCTAGGACAAGTTTGCCCTAACACCACCACCTTGTCTGTGGAAGATGTGGCTATTCCCACTTTCCCACTAGTAAAGCAAAGAAATAATAAAAAAGTGGTAACATTTGTCTCCAAAAGTAGTTGCATTTCCGATGGCTCTATAGTCAACTTCTTAGTAGCCTACATCATACCCTACTGCTTCTCTCTAATGATGAAGCACATGGCAACCTATTACCACAGTCTTTTATCACAAAGATCATGAAAGATCAAGCCATCTTGTTGATGTTCTCTGCCTTCAAAATGGCAAATTTATTTCATATTGTCACAGTTTAAAGCTGGGCCAGCTGTTAAATGGATGGCAGATGCTCTCTGTTAACCCCTTCCTTCCCAAGAAGGGGAAGGGAAAGAGACAAGGGAGAGAGGCTTATGGGTTGGAGAAAGTAAAACAACTTAAATGTAACGATAACAAAAACGTATTACAATAACAGGAAAAAAAATAATTAAATATATGCAAATATATACAAAATCAGTATCAAGCTCCCCCCGGTGATGATCACATCACCCAGACGCTGCAGGACAGGCCCTGGGAAAGCCCCGGGCTGGACTTGGAGGCAGGCAGGAACTGGATTCAGGAACACACAGATCGGGATCAAAGGCAGAAGGATCAGACAGAGCCCTGCTTGGATGCCAGCCGTGGAAGAAGAGAGCCTGACCCTCGTGATCCCTCAGCCCTACACTGAGTGTGACCCGTACAGGATGGAATACTGCGTTTGGCCAAGTTTGGGTCACCTGTCTGGCCCGCACCTCCCCACAGGAGGGTCACAGGTGTCACCCCTTCTCCCCCTTTTCCTTTCCGGTGCATGAGAAGTTAAGTAGAACCAAGCACCAACCTTGGTTTCCACAGGGATAAGTACAAGCGAGAGCCTTTCCGTGTGCCACTCGTACCCTTACTCCCACAGTAGCTGCAACTTACTCCCACAGTAGCTGCAACCATTGAGCCTCATCACTCCCAGAAGCAGGCACGGTCTGAACAACATGCTGCTAATTTCAGAGAGTGCAGCCTCTCAGAAGAGACTTAACGGAAAAGTAAAACTACTAAAAAGAAAATTGGTTCTGCCCTAAATCAAATCAAGACCCGTATCAAGTCTCTCATTCGCAGACCCTAGTAGACAAACTTCTATATCTACCTGAAAATAATCACAATAGTCAAACTGAACTGGAGCCTGGATTGAGACAGGACTAAAGCTCTGTTTTTCAAGACATGGCAAGAGATCATGACCTTATCTGAAATTCCAAGTCTCAAGCTCTTCTAACCAGAGGAGAGGACCAAATCTAATTAGGAGAAAATGTCCTTATCATTAATTACTTACACAACCTGTCTATGTCTATTCTAATCTAATTAGAATACCTTGTTGGTATGATACAGAATATAAACAGACATGATTTGTCTAATGCTATTAAGTAACTAACAGTCCATAGCATAAAGCTGTTTCTCTGAAATGTATGAAAATTTTTGCTATCCTAAGCCTTTATTTACAGATTGCTTTGGCTTCAGGTTCACATTTGGAGGATTGTTGTTATTTTTCTGCATTTCAATATTAACCATTACTATTTTTACTACCAACCAGGTTCCCCTCCCTTGAATATCACTGCCAATCTTCATTTTACTAAAGCAGGCCTTTTTAAGATTCACCAAAATTGAAACAGGCAAGCATAATTTTAAGCAATCATGCTAAAGAAATAACCCCACAGTAGTGCCCTGAAGACATTTAGAAAGTAGAAAAAAACACGAGAGAAGCAGCCCTGCAGACACCAAGGTCAGTGAAGAAAGAGGGGGAGGAGGTGCTCCAGGTGCCAGAGCAGAGAATCCCCTGTAGCGTGTGGAAAAGCCCATGGCAGAGCATGCTGCCCTTCTGCAGCCCATGGAAGACCACGCCAAAGCAGACATCCACCTGCAGCCAGTGGAGGACTCAGAGCTACAGCAGGTGAACATGCTCTGAGGGAAGCTGCGGACTCTGGAGAACCCACACAGGAGCTGGCTCTTGGCAGGAGTTGTGGCCCATGGAGAGAAACTCATGCTGCAGCAGGTTTATCCTGAAGAACTGCAGCCCGTGGGACAGATCCATGCTGGAGCAATTCGTGAAGGACACTGGACCAGGGGAAACGTGTGAGTAGAAAGGAGCAGCAGAGAGAAACTGCTGTGAACTGACTGCAACCCCCATTCTCCATCACCCTGTGCTGCTTGGGGCAAGGAGGACATAGAGGAGTTGGGAATGTAGGAGTGAAGTTGAGCCTGGGAAGAAACAGGGGTGGAGTGTTTTTGATTTTCTTTATCGCCATTTAAAAATAGAGTGAGAAGGTGAAAAACAAATTAAATTAACCTTCCCCAAGTCAAGTCTGTTTTGCCTGTGACAGTAATTGCTAAGCAATTTTCCTGTCTTTATCCCAACCCATGAGCTTTTTTGTCTTATTTCCTCCACTTGTTCTTTCAGGAGAGGAAGTGAGAGAGCAGCTGGCTGGACTTCTGGCACCTACTGAAGTCCAAACTCACCACAACCATGTATTTGGGACCAAAACCCAAACAGTTAATATTACAATCATTTAGCAATAAGAGCAGAAAGATCACATTCATACGAGTCTCCCTCAGACATGCTTACTTTGAACACTACTTTCTATTCTTTGGGTGGGAATTGTTTCCTATTGCCTATATTTATTTTTAGTAACATAAAATAAATCTGCTCAAACACTATACACTATTTTCCTACTTACATGTATTTCCAATGGAAAACACTTCCCAATAATCTTTTTATTAATTCAATGTCAAACATAGTAAATGTTAACATAGAGAATTAACAGCTGTATTGTGGCAGCTCATATTTCCTGTTTCTTTATTGAATATGTGAATTAAATAGATCATATTGATACATTATTGTATCAGTGTTGAAACGAAAGAAGGAAACTTCTCCAAAATAAAGCAAGTAATTAACACATTAATACATTCTTTCTACTTAGTTATTATCTACCCTCATAGCAGTCCCCTGGTGTTGCTATGCTCAAACACAGAAACAATATTTTTTATAAAATATGCAAGATGCTCTAAGGAGAGACTAAGTAGCAAGAATAAAAGCTACATGCGTAAAGAGAAGCATCAATAAATAGATCTAACAAAGTTAATGGAGAGCAGAAAGAACTTATAAAAACTTTTTAATGAGGAATTATTTTCAGTCTCTCTTTTAGGGAATACGGAGGAAGACGCTCCTTTTTTCTTTTCAATTTACGGGCTTTTTTTTTAATGACATGGCTGGCATCTTTCAAAATGTAGGTAAGAACATTTTCTTTTTTTTTTTCCAGTCATTGCAGAGATTTTTTATTATTTTTTCAATCAACTATTACTAAACCTTGGATTTCAAGTGGGAGAGCGTTACCTACCAGCAGAAGAGCCTAGAGAATCAAGCATAACAGATAGTTTCTTCCACTCTCAAAGTATTCAAAAGCAGGGCTAGGATTAAGTGCAGTATTGCGTCCATCCAACATCACAAAAACAGTGTGCTGGAAAAAGTGTAACTGTTCACTGACAAAACCCTTCTGCCTCACTCAGATTTCAAACAATTTACAATACCTGCTTGAAATGAAATAATATTCCCCATTAACTTGCATGTTTTCTGTTTGCATTTTGATTTCTGTTAATGAAATGGAACATTTCACATTGAACAATCTTCTACTCACACACACATTTTTTTACTTTTAGTATAGATAATGACTTCAGGTTTACATACTTGTAAAAAGCCTGGTTCTCCACCCCACATTTCCAAAGATGTTTGCAGGCTGCTGGTGTAGAGGTATGGAATGACAGCACGGCCTTTTTCTATGTGCAAGGAAAAGAGGGGAAATAAAAGGAACCAAAATGTTGAATTCTCAAAAATTGAAGTAGCTGTACCTGATGGCATCACCATGAACCAGATACGCTGAAGACCAAGTTTTCCTGTGTAGCCTCAATCTGTGGTTCACCCATGGAAGTAAAATCTGTACACAGCTGACATTTAAACTGCACAGGCAATTGTTTCAGAAATAAAAGGGGGTGCTTGGAGCAGGTGGCAAAAAGTGTATGTGCAAGTGGCTTGTAGAATAAATCTGTACCAACTGCCTTCAGGCCAAAATCAAAGGAGGAAAGTCTCTATGTTCAATATTGCACATGGCACAGTTGGTGCATTACTTACCATCCACTTCTCCCTGTTCCCTATGTTCTACTGTGAAAGCCTCCTTGCAATCACACAAACAGCCCCTGATACCTCTGGCGTTATTTCCTTCCTCCATTTTCTATTCCTCACTTAGATTGCATCCAAAGCCGTAATCTTGCACTATATCTCTCTGCCCTAGAGGAAGAACTCATTATAGCATGCTGTAGTTAAAAATTTCTGTGATTTCAATGGTAACAGCCCAATGATAGGACTCCTAACTACCTAGAATAGAATCCAGCCTATTCAGCTGACCAAGATTTGAGGACATGATTGTAATTAGCCAAAATACTTCATATTGATGCAGGTATCAATGCCCACCTGAATTTTCAGTCATATACAGATGTTACTTATGCTTTAGAGTGGGTGGGTACAGCTTTAGCGCTTTAAAATCATTGAAAAGTTGACTCAACAGCTGACCAAAACCATGAGCAATCAACATAGCACTGCACAAATCTCAAGGGAGAATGTCTCAACCCTTTGCAAATTAAACATTTTTTGGGCAACAGCAGTATTCACATTCATGCATATTCTATGTTTCAGTTACAATATGAAGTATAATTATTGATTGTTTAGAAGTTTGTTTAGTTAAAAAATGACATTATGTTTTAGTTGACTCTAAATCAAATATAGAAGTTGTATAAAAATATTAAACCTGACCTCTTTCTGAGCTCCAAACACATAAAAAGTTTTCCCTTCGAATTTCAGTTTATAGACATCACACCTAGAAAGAGAAAAATCATTTAAGTACAGGAAAAATAGATCTACAAGTAAGAAAAGCCACTTGCATGCAAGTTTCCCTGATTCCCAAAGTCAAGGAGGCTGTCAAACAAAAAGAGCCTCAACACAAGTCTTACAACCTTTAGCGTAAGAATATTCCTATTTTCTTTAGAGTGGAGAACATAGGCCTAGAGTATTTCTTTTACAACCCTATGCACTTTCAAAGAATTAACTTTGGCTGCTGGAAAATGAAGAGGGCATTAAAAGAATGCAGAAACTTATGCTTACATTCTATTTATTACACAGTTTCTAATTCCTCTTATATCTTAAAATCTTGGAACGTCTAATGTAAATTGAGGGAAAGACAATACTCTTAGCCTGCATATGTTGCATATGAAGGCATACAATTTTCTAGATGCAGGCACTTTTCACCAGCAACATCTTATCTCTATCCTTATTAATTAGAGTTCTCATATCACACATCTTAGTAACTGACTACTTACAGACAGAATACAACAGGAAGAAAATGTTTGACAGCAGTTGTTAATGGGGCCTTGTGAGTTGCAAACCTGTGTCCAAATTTAGTTTAACCAAGGCTGAAAGTACAATCTACATATGGAATAGTGGTACACCATGTAAAGGCAATAAGATGCCTCTGCTTAAATTGTAATGGAAATTTTGCCATTACCACAGCTAAAATTGAGACACTCTAGTTTTTCATAAACTAGTTCTCTAAAGATTTTGGATGTCAGATGGTTGAAATGGGAATGATTCTGGTGGCAAGAACAACGCTATCCCAGAAACTCTGTAACAACAGTTTTGCTTTAACATTAAACAACAAACCATTCCAGTTGAGAAAGGTTTTCCATCGAAAAGAAAATTTCACACATGAATTTGGATTTTTACTGTGTAGTGCAAATTTCAGCTCAGTTAAAGCTACTTGCACTCAGTTCTAGGTATCCAAAATTAAAGGAGCAGTACACGGCATCCAGATAAATCTCACCAGATCAACCTTCCAACAGCCAGCATAACACTGTGCGGCTTAATAGCTTTTCCTCTACCACTATTTCACTTTGTATCTGGTTAACATGCCAGTGGACTAAACGAATACACTGAGATGTCCAAAGGGACAAGTTATCCTTGAGTAACATGAAAAACTAAGCACTGTGAAGCTCGCTTCCCACAGCACAGTGGACACATGCCCGGCAAGTGCTATTCTCTCCTCCCTGCACCATAGACTGACATTACAGTTACACTGTTCTTATGCCAAAAGCACAAAACACCGAAGCACTGTGACTAGGGCTACCTGAAATTAACCCTAGGAAAACTGTAGCACAAATCCAGGATCATAAATGGATGGTATTTGACAGACAAGTTCCCAGAGCTCCACTGGGAACTGAATTGTACACACAGGGCTACACTGACTTTATACCTCTGAGGATTTGATGGTAGCCAGCTCTTGAGAAGGTTTCCATGGATATGCAGCAAAGAGTCCAGCTCTACACAAAAGAACACCGCACCATTTCTTTGCCTCCTGCCCATCTTCTTCCCACAAGACAGGCTGGGAACACTGAGGTGGAGCAGCCACATCTAAGCAACTGCTGTTGGCATCTGTTTAGCAGCAGGGCTAAAATTAGATTTATCGATGTCTGAGCATGGGTGTGCTCACACTGCACCACACTGCTGAGGGCATGGCCAGCTGCTGTTACGTCACCTGCAGGAGCTCACTTTTACCTCTCGCTCAAACGTGGCTGAGGCTACCCAAGTAAGGCAAATGTTTTACAGGAGCAGAAAAAAAAAGCAAAGCCAGATAAAACAAGAACAGTTGTGTAAGTGTCCACTTCTTAAAAAAAGAGGCTAAAAAATAAAAATTCAAAGGCATTCTCACCTCCTCCTCTGCTTATCAAATAAGTTCTTTTATAGTTCTCAAATTGAGGTTAATTAAATGAGGGAATAGCAACATTTCCAAGAGTCACAAATAACAATGCAGGTGGATTCTTGCAAACTCTTCCAGATATCTCTGCAAATAAGCCACACTGGTGATTTACAGCATAGTGGAAAAAACAACTTACTCCGTTCTAGCATTTGTGCATTATGTTGACTAATGCACCCTGTGGAATAATTTTCACTGGAGGAAAAATGAGACCAAATAATTATGATTCTACTTTTCATCTAAGATCCTTTAAAAGAGAAACGTGATGGGACAAGAGAAGGAATGTTCACATGGTTCACCTTAAAGACAACAAATGCAGGTGAAGATAGTAGGAAGAAGGAAAGACACACAAGAAAAGACTCTTGCATATTAACAGACTCTTACTTCACATGCTTACCATTTTAACAAATGAATTCTTTTATTCCCCTGGAAAACAACGAACCCCGCAGCTGTGAATCCTAAAAACGTAGTTGTCCCCATTGAGTCCTTAAAGAGAAAAAAGAAATATAATTTTTCCCTCCTCCAGTGAGGTATTTCTTACTGATAGCATGAATTGTTACTCCACTATAGATTACCGCTGTTTTGTTTTCCTTTTCAAAATAAATTTTGCCTTCAAACGGTACACTTCTAAAGAACAAAGACTGCTCTTGGCAATACAGGCCTGATTTATTTCTAGGCATTTAACCGAGTAACAGCATCTAATGCTTTGTTTCCGTCTACCTGTAGCTGATGACAAGGGGTAATCCTTGAGTATACTTACTAATTTTGTTGGAAACATACTTCTGTGTATGTCCCATTCTTAACATGCTGACTAACTACAAACCAGGGACTCGTATCTGCTTCAGCACTGATATTTTTTAACATTTCACAGTACATTGTTCCTCTGCATGATATTGTGTTGGAAGGACTGCTGACAGACAGCGTTTACTACAATAAGCAAGTACTCTTGGGTACAAACCAGAACATATGGTGATACCTGGCTTTCAAATAGGAAAGACCATTTTTAAAATTTTTAATTCCACCATAAAAGTTCTGTCTCATGGTTTTTGAGCAATGACTCAGGTGAGTTTTGTATTAACTGGATTTCCTGTCCATGGCAGGTTCCAGGCCCTCACCATGCTAAAGTTAGTCACCTTTATTGTGCCTTACATTCCATCAATAAAATAAGGGGGAACAGAAACAGTGATGCTTCTGGAGTAGCAGCCATGGCACTGGAAGGAGCAAGGCATAAGGAGCTGGGGAAGCACCTTGCTTTGCAGTTCATTTCTAGAAAACTGAAAATTTTTCCTGAAGCGTGGGGCTGTGAACCCCTGCATGCCCTGACACTGTAGGTACATGTACCCTGTACCCTGCCACATACCCTGCCACACAGGTAAAGAGGGAATTTTCAACCATTTTTGACTCTGTCCTAAGTGCCAGCCCAAGTCTCTGGGATGCAAGAAAACTGCACTGCTGTTCTACCAAATGACATGGTATACAAGCTGAAGTAAAAGCAGAGGTTAAAACATGAAGCAAGTAAATCTAAAAACAAACACTACAGATTAAGCAGATAAAACCAAGTAATTATTAATGCAGGTGTAAGGGATAATCAGAGCTGGCAGCTAAAAGCACCTTCGTATAGAGAACCACAAAACAGTCAAGCGGAGGAATATGCAAATGTATATCCAGTTCTCCCCTCTGTACATTTGGTTTGCTGTTCTTCCCAAGATTTGCATATTTTGATGGTGTTTGAAGAACTAATCCGCCAAGGACTAAAAATTTGTTGCATCTTCCGGACAAGAATAATGCTGAATCCTGAAAATCTTGGCAAACATAAAATATTTCACACCTGGAGTATTTGGAGAAACCTCTGCATGAAATGAAAATAAATTATGAAGTATAAAGATTTTGCCATGACAATCTACTACATTCTCCTATGACATTCTTCTTCCTCTGGAGAGACCTCTCCTTTAACTGTTGCAGAAATGTCAACCAGTCAACGTTCTTCCAAGGCTTAAAAGTAATATGTAGTTCCAGGGCACGTTATTTTATAAATTATTCCCTGTTTGCACCTCTATAAAAGACAGAGCTGAACAAATTCAATTAATGGCTCTTTACTAAATGTTAGTAAAAAGAACATTTTATTAAATGTTAGTAAAAAGAATAGTTACCTTGCAAGGATGAGGATCAACACCATAAGTTTCCAAAGAATATGCTTTCAGGAGCAAATTAAATTCAGCAACAGCTGGGCTTTGACCTCTGAAATTACAAAAGAAATAGTAGTTTGACAGCAAAAAGAAAACAGGAAAAAAAAGATTTTTATTTGAAGAGTTTAAATGTCTAAAAAGGGAGGAAAGAAAAGTTGTTACTGAAATACAAACTGTTTTAACCATGTTTTCTTTATAATATAAAGACAGAAAACTTTTCGCATGTTTTCTCCTGCTGAATTGTGCAGTGCTTGATGTTTTCAGGTAAACTCTGATTTTTTTCTCAATCCTGAGATAAGAACATGTTATGCAGTTAACCAGTTATCCAATAACCTCCAAGTATTTCTTGTCTTTTGATATACACACACATCAGTCTGAATATGAAATAAACCTCAGCATCTTTTTTCCACAAACTCTTGCTCCCCAACTCATTTAAAAGGATTGTGCAGATTAACAAACATTCCTTCCAGTGCAGGGAATAAACACGGCAATCATATTACACCATCTACTCAGATGCAGGCCTAATTATAGCAGTGCCTGTTACCATCATGATAGTTCAGAATCTGTCAGCATTTCCATTATATGTTCCTATTTTTAGGGTGACTATAATCAACCATAAACATACACTAAAGCCTGAAACATGGCATGCAGGTCTTGAGTTCTAGAGTAAATTTTATTATTTGATTTTTGCTCTTCTAACTTCTGCTGTCACATTAAGCTCTAACACAGATTTACAATGCCTGTCAGTGAACTGTTCCTAGTATTACCTTATTGATAGATTTGCCTGACTAAAGCACGTGACTCTGGTAGATAATATGGTTTTGCAACAATGAGCAGTACTTAGGACCTTCAGAAAGCCAGGCCTCATAAATGCTGCTCATGCAAATTATCCAGAAACTGAACCATAGACAAATCTTCAGGAACACAGCAACAGTCATACGTCATCTTACCCCTAAATTCTGGTCTCCAGTCTCACACTATGACGAATGGCACTTGCCAATTAACATTTAAAAACTGCTCCGTGCACTGGTGTAGAATCATTTCCCTTTAAGTCCATTATCCTCCGGTAGCTAGAAACCAATAAGCACTGACATATGAGATTCAGTATCCAGCCCAAAGTTCAGTTTAACAATTAAGAGAATGTCTAACATGCTTGTGGATATCAAATCCTATTTTGAACCTACCAAGCTGATGCCCTGTGGCAGAGTCAATAACCTTTTCTGTTAGAAAGCTTTAATTCACGCTCATTTGTACTGCACTGTTCATCATCTTTCAGCCAATCCCATGACACTTCTTTGGCTTCTTCCATCCATCTTCTGGTCCTTCTTGATACTACACTACTTAACTTTATTTCAGATCACTTTTTTTTTTATCATTAGCTTTTAAAGAATAAAAGATTAAGAGAAGAAGATACAGAGATTAGAGAAGAAGTTCCCTTCTTTCTCCTTCCTTTTTTGGTCTCTTTCTCACCATTTTCCAGTGGAGAAGAACGTGGATCAAAGTAGAACACCAAATATTACAAATGTGCATTTACGTAGCTAAATACTCAAGGGAAAGACAGCATGAAAGCAGCAAACAAAACAAAAATGCTTATTTTGCCCAATCAACTTTCTGATGGCTCAGAAAATGGTTGCTCTAAATTTTCAATACTAATAAATCACAATTTTAAGTGTAATCACAATTGTAAGATCATAAATGAGCCTTAAAAAAGCAACAAGCTTGTTTCATGTACCAATGAACTGCACAGAACAGACGTAGTTAACTAACTTGATCTAAATTACTTATGTTGAATAGTGAAAAGCCAAACAAATAGATGGTCTGACTGTGTATTGGAAATTAGGCCTTACAGAAAAATAAAATCATAAAATGCACCTTTTTCCCACCTCCCTTTGCTGGTCCAAAGGAAAGTAGTCAGTGTTCTCGTCTGAAAGGACGAAAAAGCAATAAATAACTTGGAACAATATGATTTGGGGGTTTTGGCATTTCCAAAAGGGAAAAAAATATTAAATTGCGATTATTATTAAAGAGACATTAAAAAATAATTAGCATGATTTCCTCACCTACAGCCTCTGAAACTATGCTGCCTTTGCGCACATCAAGTGAACCAAGCTGTGGTACTTGGAAAAAAAAGACGACGATGTGGACAAGGGTGATCTTATCAGATTACAGGCTAATCAAATGCCTACTGTACAAAACCTTAACAGAACATCATGAAGCAGAAGAGTCAAGTGCAATATCAAATGAAAAAATTCCCATTCATGCTTTATCAAGGGATTAGTATTCGAGCCTTGATAATACGCTTTTCATCTGTACATTAGCAATGAAATTTTTCATACTAAATTGAAATGTACCTATAGCAAATCCCATCAGCAAAGAAATTTTTTATCAATCATTGATTTAACATTAGATGTGCCTTTAGCTTTGATAAAAAGCCTTAAAGCTTTCTACATGCAACAAACAGCCTCACACAAAAATGAGCAGATTTTCCTCACTTACGCAAATGTTTCAACTAATACTTCTTATAACGGAAAACCAGGAAATATTTAGACAATGCATCTTTGCTGTTTTGTAACTCAGTTCTCTCTGGAAAGTCAGGTCTCTCTCTCTCAGTGTATTCACTCCTTTTGACCTTATAAGACTTCCCAAAATTTTCAGTGTGTATTCAGCATTAAACGGAAAACGTATTCTCTTTCCATGTATTGTAGCCACTACAGCACCCAGCTGCAGCGTGCCAAAGGTTTGGAACAGAATTAGTAAAAGAAACCATTACACAGAAAAGTTTCTGTATATGATACAAACAATAAAATGTGGATTACTTGTGAAATTAGAGCTCCACAATTATTAGCTATGAATTAATGATTCAACCTAGGAATCAATCAATCTAAAAGTTCCTAATAAAATTTTAATGAAACAAAGACTTTAATAGAAGACTGAGAAGTCTGCAGTACGCTCTGGTTTTGCCTTTAGGATCATGAGAAATACGCACTAGAGTATGTACAAGCTCTGTTTATTCCCCACAGGGCCCCCAACTCTGAATGACTTCAAAGGCCAGGAAGCTCAACAGCGAATACTTCCAGGGTGTGCCACAGCAATAATCTACTTATTTTGGTGGCTGCCCACACCAATTCACTCTAGAACTTTCTCCCCTTCATACCCTTCCTTTGACATATGTATCTGTTACAAACTGAAGTACTGAAACTTAGTGAAAGTCAAGGATGAGGTAGCACAGGATTAAGCATTAATTGCTTTTAACAAACAGAAAAGTCTATATAGCAGTAACAGCAAAGAAACAGCATTTTCAATGCAATGTTCCATTTCTTGCTTCCTGTGAGATACTACTATTAACATACTACTAGTAGTCATAAAAGGCATAATTATTGACCAGCCTTCTGCCTTATCTCTATGTCAAAGTTACTTGCTGCAGAATACAATAGCAATACCATACCTGAGCATACCCCATGTGCGATTAATTTCTGGGTATTTATGGTATGTAGGGTGTTTCAGTGTAATTAATTCAAGGAATAAGTAAGTATGTACATCATGATCTGGCCTCTAGAAACATTATGTGTTCACCTTCATGCAAATCAGGAAAAAGTACTAGCCATAAAGCCTTAGGTAACATAGGCTCAGTCTCCATACTTCATTGCAGCCTCAGGAGAGAGCACAGTGACTATTTCAAGAAGAACCTCCATCTATGAAATATTCTTGTTATATCCCAGATTCTGTACAGGACATTCCTCAGTAGAACAGGGTTACCTGGGTTTCCTTTCAACCTAAAAAAAAAGCCAGAATTCTGCATAAAGCATAAACACATTTAGCTACACCATATACTCATCACAGAACTGCTCACCACGTGGCTGAGGTTTTGCTATTGTTTCTTTAAATCTTTTTACAGGTGGTTCAGACTCCAATTGCTACACAATTATAGTGCTAAGGGTCTTGAGTAGTTTTTACTTTTCCTTTAAGCTCGGGAGATTCTGGCCGACAGTGGAGATGTTTTTAAATGCAGTCTGTCTGCTAGTATTTTTAGTCATCATGATGGTGTTAAGGAGGTCTGTGTGGTATTGGAACACAAATCTGCTATAATTATCAGTGTTTCAGTTGCACTGGAGACAATAGCGCAATGGTGGCGATAATTTCAAAGAAAAGCACTAAATGAAGACACTGGTAAATGAAATTGCACCGTAGGCTGTGGCTCAGTTTGTCAGAATAGCTTTGCACATTGCCCAGCCAGCAGCACTGCTCCCCTGAGAACTGCCCCGGGCCACTAGCGGTGGTGAAGGAAAAAGCCTTTAAACGGGCCTGGGTATGAAAAGAGACCTTATAACCCAGCAAGTACCTGAATTGCTGAAACGATGCTGGAACATATAAAACTTAGAAACCCACAGAACACTAAAATATCAATTTTGACTTGCACTGAAAAAATATTTTTTCTTTCAGAAAGGGAATTATAGCATGAGAAAAACCTGAATAATCACTTTAAAACAATAATCAAACTCTTTTTACTGAGTTTATTAAATGCTTATGGGTTTAATTCTACACCACACACACTATAATGACATGGGTCACTTACGTAACTGCTTCTACCAGAACATTTCTAATTACTGGTGTGCTTCAGAGATCAGGCTGAGATGGTATCTCTGAATACTCTGTTTAGGTATTTGTATTTTAACTTTACTTCATAAACTGATGCAGTGATGCAGACAGCTTTAAGCCTATTCAACAGACAATACATTTACAGAGCAGATGCAGTTTTAGTTTGCCTGTTATTAATATAAAACTTACTCCCATGATACAGACACACCTACTGAGCTATCTGTTTTTAATATCACAGCAGATTCATCTTTCTGGTCCAGACACACCTGGCCTGTAAAGACTTTTCCCAAATAAAGAAGAGGTGGAGAGGGAGGAGCAGGGCAGAGGAAATAGGTGCTTTCAACTGATGAAGAAATCCCTACATTGTAGAAATTCACACAAACATCTGAATTCCGTAGTATGCTAAATATGCAGAACCTGAATCCCCACCTCACCACGAGACAGGCAACAACTAGCTTGGTAAAGAAAACAACCACATTTGTGGATCATGATTATGATCCCTCTTCCCTGGGGCACGGCGGGGGGGTGGCGGGCGGAGTGCATGCACATACACATACACACAAAATAGATCTTTCCTAAAGCTAAGCAATTATTAATGTTACACTAAAACCAGCTAGCTTTTCCAATTCAAGTAAATTACCCTTTCTTCTGAATACTTCTTGGAATCCACATTAAAAGAAAAATCACCTGTATAGATATATCTTTTCAGTTTTTCATTGTATCAGATAGACTTTTGGGAAAAGAGGAGGGAAAACACACCTAGTTTCATCTGTGAAGTTCCTTTCTCTACATTACTGCTACGACTGCATCTTCCATGAAAATCATGCTCAGGTAAAGCTGCTCCTCACCACAAAGCTTTTGGAAATACTCTCTGTGCCATGCAAACACCAATCCAACAAAATAGCATCTCACTATCACCATCTTCAAGTAAGGGCAACCAAAATTACAAGCATGGTTCCTTAATTTTAATTGATTTTAAGCACACTTCTGTAAGAAAAGAAAATGGTTCAGAAGAACAAAGCTTTGAGGAAAGCAACACGCACATCATTCTTCAGGGAAAGGACTGGGTGACCAGCAGAACCTGTTATTTCAAACTTCTAATTAATATACATTCCAGCCATCTCTCTAATTCAGTCAAACTACAACTGATAAGAATTATGGAGTGAAAGAATACACCAGGAAAATATAGCAGAATAGAAACAAACAAATTATTCACACACTACAGCAAATACAATGGCATTTTAATACCAGATTGCTATATTAGAGAAAATTAGATAATTTTGAGTTGCAGTGACATGCGTCAACATACAGCCTGATGGACAAATCTAAATGCCTACACGTGGAAAACTGTGTATGAGCCAGCATGGGCTATCAAGGCTGAAATTAACAGGATATTCAGTGCAGCCCAGGGCTGTAACATAGGTGGGACCTTGAGAGGCTGTCACCGCCGTCTGTGAACTCCCACTACACATCATCGTCCTCAGCTCCCCAAAGTCCTCGGTATAGTTTGTACAGCTGAGAACTATAACAACTTTGTCTCCTTAGGCCTGCAAGTCAGCTATCCCTGCTGTAGCCCCAGTCCTGCTCTTTCTAAGTAAACGCCTCTACGTAAACCTCAACAGATCCTCGGTGCCCAGCAAAGCGGCTTCCATCTCCTGTAACGAGACTTGCAAGTTTTGGAGCACACCATATGTCCTTCCGATGGATCTCCCTTTGTGTATACAAGGCCACTAGATACCTATGTGGTTAGGGTAGTACAAGAGGCTAAATATAAAGCACAGATGAGTGTGCTGCCAGCATTAAATGCATAAAAGCAGATAATATGTAGTTTTAATTACAAGAAGCTCTTAAATGAAATACAAGATCCACCTCATTCTGGACTTGCTAAACGAGAACTTAGTTTTAGCACTTTTTAATGTATTCAACAGCATGCAAGAAGTTGCTTTAATCTTGGATCAAACGATATTAACACCCACAAAGAGAAGCATTTTCTAGCAACCCTTGCCAAGTCTGCTAGGACAGCCTCCCAGAATATACTCCAATAGTAACATTTGTAGTTATGCTTGCCAGCGGCTACACAGACATCTTCATGTCTGCACGAGAGCTGGAGAGCCAGACAAATCCTGTACTCCTGCTGGCACCAGAATCTAAGCACCCATGGTAACCGATGGTACGGTGAAGGGAATACAATAAGAGTTAGAGCAGCACAGGAAAAGTTCAAAGTGCTTAAATCCTCACCGAGCAGTTACAGCATAGATGATGCAGCAAAGGATAAAAACATTCTATGCCTTTCAGATTAAATTTAAACAACACTTCTCATTTAGCTTCTATCAAAGACAAGCATCGATTTGCTACTCTGGTTTTCAAGAAAATACTACCCTTTAGCTTAAAAGTTTAAATTGCTTTTGAGAGAGTTAATAGCAGAACATGATTTCAACGCCTTCAGACGAAACTTTTTCTTCTCCCAAAAGATGTTCTCCCACATACGGCTTTTGCAAAGCTGGAGCATTTGATCCACACAATGGAGATGACAGCCAATTCAGTAGCACTCAACCTTCTTGAGACTGTATCCACACTGGCCATCCCAAGCAATAAAAAAATCACTTGCATTTACCTGTATGAGCTCAGCCTGGGAAACAGGCATTTGAACGCATCATGTAACTCTATAATTTACTGGGAAAGTTAATGTTTGCATAGGGCTTTCACATAAATTAATGGCTGTTTACATAACACTCCTATAAATTACACAGCATAATATTTCATATCAGTAATAAGTAAAAATGGATCATTAGTTTTCAGGTGGGATATAAACAAAAAATCTTTATTTTCAACCACTGAGTCCTATCAAAAAAGATAAAAAGGGAAAAAGGCCCATGTTTCCTACAAATAAAATTCCTTTGATAGAGATTTATGTGTATCTTCTCTTTGGAAATCTCTGTGTTTTCAGGTGTCTGGCTTCAGGGAACTCTGGCTGAAAGGTATCTTGCAAAATTCAAGGAATTTTATCAGAGTAACAAATGTTCTGTTAAAGGATATAAGATTTGATATAAATTCATAGGAAGAAATTTTTGTCTTGGAAAAGGGAGAAAGGAACGTGACTGCACTAAAAACATCTGATGTTTTATTTGGTCATCTGAAGCAAATCGCAGTTTTAACAACACAACAGTTGATTTGGAACTAGTACTGACACAGGTGCATACATACTTACAAAGTCCGTTCTTTTGTAAGAGGAGTCCACAAAATCCAATAGCAATAGCTAGAAGCAAAACTGGGCCAGCTATTAATGCAGGTTGCCCAAACAAACAGTATTAATTCTGCCACGGAAAAAGTACAACTGTTTCGGGAATATCTGAAAGGAGCAAACTCCTGATGTGTTAAACAAAAAAACCCATAACAAAACAAAACCTCAAATCCCAGAGATTATTAAAATCACCTGCATGATCTTTCAGATTAAAAACCCAGTAATCCCAGTAATCCCAGCTGTTATGCTTGAAGAATGAACCTTTCACTCAGCTTTCCTCTTCTCTGCCTGGAAGATTTCATGACTCTGCTTAACCTTATTTGATGGGTTAGTTTTGTTTTGTTTTTCCCCAAATCTATACAGAATTCTTCACTATATTTCCATTAAATTGGAGGCTTTTGGTCACCAGAAATAACAATGAACTATGGCTTTATACACTGAGCACAGTGCAGTGTATCAAATATCTTTAATACTGACAAAATCGGTGAGAATTGAATGTGCGGTTCCGTGTACTTTTGTGTGGAAGCCAAGTAAAAGAAAATATGTTATTTTTAACCTGGATGATTTCACTGGTGTGATTTACAATGCAACCTTACAAACACTTGCATACATCTAACAAAAAGTGATAAGGCACACGCAAATGAACAACCTTAGCATTCACTTTGCTTGAAGAAGAAGGTATACCAGAATACTCGCAGAATATCTAGATTTTTATGGTGCAAATCTTTTCCAATCTGTTAAGAGTGGCAGGGAAACAGAAATGCAAATAGGTATTACTTCAGTAGATGTGCTCTGTTGTAATCATAGTCCAAAAAATAAAATTTGAATAAATTTTGAATTCTTTTAAGAACAAGCCTCCAAGTCTCATCAGTTCCTAGAGCATCCTTACATATTCCAGGATTTTAAGTTTTAAGAGCATGATCTCTTCGCCTTCCAGTGGCATGCTGTGTTTCAAAAGAGGACTTACTTGGAATAACAGGAAAATGAGAATATGTATTGTGATGAAATTAAGGCAGGTGTTTGCCCCACCACTGGTAAGGTTCAATGCAGTTATTCCTGTACCTCTCCCATTCTCAATGAGGAAAAAATAATTAATTAAAATTCACAGGACAATTAATCACAGTTCAATAAAGCTGACATGCATTTCTGTCTGTCACATTTAGATTTTTGCAATTAGGTGCAGTGGAAAGTCACATAAAAGGTCACATTTTGCTAAAAGCCAGTGACGTTCTCACAGTCAGAAAGGATAAGAAATGGGGGCACCATGTCATACATCTGTTTTACTTAATAAGAACAAGGCATCTAAATGACACAAGACAAGTCACTAAGTCACTGGCAGCTGTCACAGTACCCTATCACTGCTTCCCAAACATTCCCCTCACTGTCTTCACACACCTTTCAAAAGACAAATTCTTCCATCATGCTGTAGGACAGAAAAGATGTGCCCAGTGAACAGGCCGTGAGGATGCCAAGACAAGATTCAGTGAAGAATTGGCTCCTTCCAAGTCACAGAGCTTTGGTTATATGCAAGCCTGCTGCAGGAGAGAGATGCCATGATCTTTGTAGATTTACATGTGTGAAGAAAACAAAGAATCAGACTCGCTTGCAGTGCTGAAACTCAGAAATAACTCTTCTGAAGATAACAGAATGGCAGCTGGATTAAAATGGCTCTTAGTCTCTTCTGCTCTCCTCACATGTTAGTTCTCAGATAACACGTCACTCAAGTATCTTGTTAAAAGAATGCCATGGGAACCTTTTGCAGCATTTTAAAAAATACTAAATGAGCAGCAAAACACTAATTCTTATCAGAAAATTCAACATGCTGAATGCAGTGAAAACAGATGTGCTGACCAATACCAGACAAAAGCCTGTAAGCTCGGTGATTTTTCCTAATTATCTTTTTCCAGCTAGATACAGAAATCTGATCATCTAGCACTGGACCTCTCTATATATAGCCCATTGTAGGACAGATATGTTTTATTAATTTGTGCTCCTAGAATAGAGATCCATGGAATTAAATATCCAGAAAACGTAAAACTTCTATGTGACTAGTGAATGTCTGATGTAAAAAATATAACAGGATGATCACTTCTGGGAAGACAGAGATACAGTTGAAAATTGCCATCCAGATAGCTATCCAGACAGCTCTGAAACTGTCTTTGTAACCAGAAAAATAGGCAAGGCACACCAGATACCGACAAAAATGAAAGAAAACAGTTCTGGAGGGCTGCAAAGAGCTGTAAGACACTCAGCCTAACATTCATAACATACAAAATGGTAACAACTGAATAGAAAGACAATTAAGGAACATATACATATAAGGGGGATATATGAGGAGAGTTCTGCTATAAATTATAGTTATGCCTCAAATACTTCCTGGAATTCTTCGCAGTAATCAACAGATCCAAAGGCAAAAGAAGTTGAGTTGATACCACTTGATTTGCAAAAGGCAATAATGAACAGTGTCCCTCACCAAAGCTACTGAAGAAATTCAGAGGACATCCTCACATGCTGAGCAACCACTGGCAGGAGGAATTCACAACCAGGAGAATCCCGGAGGGACCTGTGTGAAGGCTTGTAATATTTACTGTCACAGGGTCAGGACCATTAGACTAACAGGAAAGAAGGTTCAAAAAATGGGCTAAAAAAATGTGACTGATTATTCATAATAGAGGAACTAGCAGATTAAATTCATAGTGGGTGGGCAGAATTATGCACAAGGGAAAAAACCAACACAGAAAAACACCGCTCTCCCACTGCTATGACACAGAAAAAAAACACAGCTTTGGCTAACCAACTTCCTTCGGTTCTCCTAACTTTAAATAAAGGACTAGCCTGTTCTTGGAAGACTGAATTGATCAAAATCTTTACAATTGCACTTTGGCTTAATTGATGAAAGATCTTGGTTTTTAAAGGTTGACCTTATCCTTCGGAAATCTGCAGCCACTGTATGGAACAATACTGAAAGTAAGAGAAATCCCATTTACTTTTTTAAAAGGCTGTTTCTATGGGTCTGTGTAAAATGCAACCCAGACTGCTTTAAAATACTAGATTTGGCTGTGCTATTTAAAATGTAGTTTCACTGAAAGAAATACAAACAAAATATATAGGTTTCAGGAACAAAAAAAGAGAAGAAACATTAATGCTGGCAAGCTTACTGTCATGAATGTTACACTTTGCTTGAACAACATATTTGACAGACTTCTGGGAAGCTTTAACTCCCCTGAAAAGGAATTTTTCATTTTCTTTCCCCACCCCCCTCCAGGAACTTGGTGTCTCACAATCTAAGTTTTTTATAAATAGTATTTATAAATTTAAGCAAAGCACTTACACATATCGCAATATGAAAACAAAACACAGAGGTTTTAAGCAAGAGCAAAGAGCCTTGCAATCTTCGCATAAATATTGTCCTTCTACTTCACGTAATTAATTGTTTGCTTTCATGTGGTTTTCTTCACATCCTATTCCTGTTCGCATTTTCCGAGGACTGTCCCCAGCTAAGCCAAATGACCAGGGTGTCACGCAAGCAAGCTACAGTCACGACTACTGCGCCTGTCGTTCACTGACAACCCTGAGGAGGGTAGAGTTGCACAATGCACTGCTACTTCTCTCCTGAAATAGCGTTCTTCAGGGACACATTCCACTTTGAAATCAAAAGATTGATTAATCTTTCTCCATCCCCCTTTGTCACACTATTAAAAGTTTAGGACAGAAAAAGAGCATGCAGAGTTCTGAATCTCATCCCCTTAATCTTCAAAAAAAGTTATTTAAATACATTTCTGTGCAATACATCACTATGATAACAACCTACAGATAACTTAATTACAGTTTCACTCAGGTCAAAATCTACGAAGAATTTTATAATTGCACCACATACAGAAATTTCACAGCAAAAGACGTAAGGGTGATCCCTAAATGAAAGATGTTATTCCACTAATCAACCAGAGCAGCACTGGTGATCTGAGCCACTCCCACTAACCAGACCTACATTTCAAGCAAATGCAGTCTAAATTACCAGCACACATGCAGGAATTAGCCATGATTAATGAAAGTTAACAGGAAAAGAAAACCCACTAAGCTGAAACTGCATTTTCAAATACAGTATATTCTACAGTATATTGGTAGAGCATATATCATAAACCAAGGAACAAACCCTCCTAAGTTAACATACACTGTTTGGAAACAGATAAAAGTATTTCTTAGCTGTCTCTTTACCAAACAGCGTTATAAATTACCTGAATTCATTTTTATGCATTTCAGCTATTTTCTTCTCAAGCTTTTGTGACTGCTTGGGAAAAATCTTGAAGTCGCTGATGTAATTCTCTGGGTGTTCATCAGGATCATAATCACCAAGCTCGGCTAAATAGATACGAAATACAAAACAAAACAGAAACATTCAATTGCAACATTAGTTAATAAGGAAAAAAGCCAGTAAATAGAGTGTAATTCAAGACACTTCCACAATCGGTGAGAATCCAGCACCTCTCAAGAAACGCTACTTTAAAGAATTGATAGTTAACTGAAACAACAAAATCCTTGTAACTGCCACTTTAATCAATGAGTTTCAAGTGGAGTTCATGGTTTATTAACTGCAGCAGTAACTAGCAATCTTAAACTACCTTCTGTGGCAGAAACACGCTCTGTAAAACAGAAGCATAGGTAATTCTGCCACTTTGAGCACCTGTCATTCTGGTACCAAGTAGAACTAAACCAATGCACTCCAGACTTATCCTCGCTGATAAAGATGGGTTTAATTATGTTCTAGCAGAGAAACATAGGCTATAACACTATTTAAGGTGGCCCACAGTATTTGATTCCTCTTCTAAAAGACGCTTAGGTACCCAAACATTTGGTGTTTTAATTTTCTAACTAATTTTCTAAATAAGCCTCTTCTAATAAGGTCTAGAGTCAATCTTCATTTTGATATGCTGCCTTATAATGTATTTAGAGCTTAATTCATGTTAAGGCAGAATGGATGGGACTTCCACACATATGAAATCCCTAATCAGACTATTTCTCTGAGTGCAATACAAGACTTATACATGAATTTGGCACTAAGGAAATGATGGGGAGAAAGAGGGAGACAATAAAAAAAAAGAGGGAAAAAAAAGATCTTTCTCCTTGAATTATGTCTACTATTTTTGCCAGGGATTCCATCATCACGCAGGTCATCTTTACCATAAGAAAGGGCACTGAATGACATTTTTTCCTGCTTAGTTCAAGTTGAATAGGCTACATTTACATTCAGGATTCAGAACAGAATTTTGCTTTGTTTATAACTGGAATCTAACACTGATGCCATACTTATTCACTTAAATGCTAAGACAAACTGTTCTTCTTAAATTTTTTTAAGTTCCAGTTCGGTTTTAGTTGGCTAAATGGCTGAATTACTTAAAATACTTTACAGTGCATGTCAACGCAGGAAAACAGTACAACCGAAAAAAAAGATACACGTTATTGCTAGCTGTATCCCCACAACAATTTTGAGTTTCTACTGAACACACCTGAGTTAAGTATTTTAAAAAGCCTGCTGCTTGTAACTTACCTTGGACAATACAGGCACCCAGGTAGGCAGCATCAGAAAAAGAACACAGCAGACGGCCATGGAAAATGTCCCTTTTTATTTGTAGATATAAGAGGTATCTGAAATATAATTTAAAAAATTAGGAAATGATGTGGCATCTTTTTGTAATAGATTTAACTCAGCAGCGTGAAGCCAGTTGTGCAATTATTCTGCACCTCTTTTTTGCTACCTTAAATGGCAGGGAAAAGAGGCAAACTGCAACCACAGGAAAAACTACATGTAAGACAAGACATTTTTCTCAATAACAATGAAATAATGGCAGCAGAAGTAACAAAACCCCACTAAGAGACAGCAGAGAGAGTGCTTTATTTAAAATGTACAGCTGTTACGATGCTCATTAGTAAGGTGAAATAAATTACAGTAATGTAAGTTTGAGCACATCCCCTCTCATTAAATACAGGTTTACACAAATACATTTCTCTCTCTCTATTGCTGTAGACAAAAAAGCGCATTGACCACAGTGGAGAGGATTTCTTTCCTTTTCTTTTTTTAACCTGTGAGAATCCTAGATGAAGTTTTGAGGCAGAAGTGAATCCTTCAGGCCCAGGGGAGTGGTGGGCACAGCGGATCTACCTGGGGGAACCTCTCCCATTCCTTTCAGAGCTGCTCTTCCCCCACAAGAACTACAGAGAACAAAATAAAAGGCTCCTTCTGCCTGCCCTCTGCCTCCTACCGTGGAGCAGCATTATTTCTAATAGCAAGAGGAGAGGCGCAGCCACCAGGCCATCGCTTTCTCTTTTGTTTTCTCCTCTGGAGAGGAGCCTCCCAGAGATGGACCAGCTCACAACCCAGTGACTCAGTCACAGCTCCTTTCCTAGCCACCTAGCTGGCTACAGCTGCACCATTAGGCAGCTTCACCCCTCTAGCAAAATAAACCATTTAAGTATTGCTTTAATGAGATAAAATCAACTGTCTAGAGGGTGCTATCAGACTCAACAGCTTCTGCAGACCTTGAGGACATTCCTTGATGCTGCCAGTCCTCTCCAACCTTGAGCTACAGTATAGACGTTAAAAATCTGCTTTACGAGTAACACAGTTAGACATATCTTGCCCAAGTTAGTTGCTTCTGCGTGTAGCGTGAGCTCCTGCACCAAGTAGCTTATCTGAAGTTTACAGTGTGTTCTGGATTCGAGCAAGATTGGAAGTATTAGCTGAAGGGCAAGAGAAATTTTCCTCCATTCCTTGGATTGTTAGTAAATGCAACATAAATTCAAGACAGTTATGACTGAGAAAAGCAGTTTGTTCTCATTATGAATACATCCCTTCATTCAGTACAGTATTACAAGTTTCTACAGGAACCTTGCACTTCAAGAACGTTTTTCGTTTTGCAACCCCTTCTTTTTCCTGTAATCAGTGTCCAGTAACAGCTCACTAATTCACTTCCATAATTTGGTACTGCTACAGTACAGGTAGTTCCCAGAAGAGAACTGCATCAGGGTGAACCGAAGGCCTCAGTGAGATGCAGTAAAAATTCTTAACCTGCAATGACAGTCTAGTGGAAAAGGCTCTGTATATTAAAGCAGATACCACACATAACTTGGGCAAATGAGCAGTTCTTATCCTAAAACTTTTGGTAAGTCTTGCCAAGGTGAAAAATTGGGTTGTAGTTCTCCAGAGTGACCATTAGCTTGAGGCCAAACTGAATTCACCTTTTAAGAAGTGCCAGAAAAGCCACGGATGAAAGGGCATCCCAAGATTTCACAGCATGGCTTGTTAGCTCACCTATAAGGTCGCCAGATCTCCAGTGACACTGCACATTGGTGGTTTCTCAGTTTGAAAATTACTATGCTGAGATACGAAAGAAATAAGCTTTTAGAAAAGCATATTAACCACTGCTCCCGACCTACACTAGCAGACATGAGGCTGAGATGAGAACTAAGAATCTGAAGTCTCAGGACTGTGCTAGGTCCAACTCTCCAGCTGTATGGATGGAAGAAAATGCTATGAACAGGTAATAGTCTATGAATATTTTGGTATGTACACAAAGAAAAACTAGTTTTGCTTTCCCACGTAACAGGATTAGGCACCAATGCTCCCCACCTTAACCATCTATTTCAATCCAGTATCTTCAGTGAGAGCCCAGGGAGAATGCAGAATCTTCAAGAATTGACTCAAAGCACCTATTCAAGAGTCAAGCAGACTCTCTCTCTCTCAAATGCTATGGAATAAATCATAACTTAGATTCCTGAAGCGAGATGGCAGGGAATCCCCCTCCCCCTAAATACATAGTTATTTTATGAGAATAAACCTGAAAACACACATACATGAGTTCAGTAGAATTCAAAAGCATTTTTTTTTTAATACAGAGGGACAGCCATAAATGGGATGGGTCACTAAAATACTACACTAGCACTCAGGATCAAAGACAACAGCAGCATTGACAGAAACCCCTGAGAATGAGGGCAAAACCTCATTTCTGTGCATTTCACTAAAATTCTAGATAGATGAACATGGGAGTTGGGCAAGAGTGTGCATACTTGTGGCATCTCTAAACAAGCAGTTTGTTGCTGACCAGGGTCAAAGATCCTCAATGTTATTATTAAACTTCTGCATCCATAATAGTCTCAGTTATCTGAGCTAATCTTAAACAAGAAATACATGGTTTCGTTTTCACCAAAAAGAAATCAAACAGGAATAAATGTAAGTACTATACTAGTTTCTTTCTTAAGCCTGTTTGTAAGATGAAACTATCAAACTTTGCCAAGTAAATACCCCCCAATGTTAGATCCATTACAATAAAAAATAATACAAACTCTTTCAATCTAAATTGTCAATATATGCATTTTTTTCAATTACATGAAGCTAATAAAAATGTATTATCTTCCATTCTCTCCAGCTACATCACTGGCTCTGAAAGTTGTTCAGAATAAAAAGAATTTAAATTTTTCCATAACTTCAGTATAACACATTTTTCATTGTCTTGTCCCCCTAACATACCAAAGAATATTTCCTTTCTGTAACAATTGGGAAAACACAAATACATATTCACTTTTTGCTGAGAGACATGTTAACAGAAAAGAAGTAAGAGCAAGCAGAGGATATATAACCAAAACAGCACATAAGATACAATTTTAGGTAAAAGAACATTTGTACCTCAGAGCTGATTTCTTCCCCATGATCAACCTAGGATGACAGAGCTGAGCACAAGCCATCATGTAGGCCAGCTGCTGTCAGAAATGTGGGCTATAGATGTTAGTCATCTGTCTTTGCTTTAAAATATATAATCCCTAGCACTTGCTAGTCTGAGGAAGAAGCTCTGCTTTTCCTCCCTTATATGAAACGAGGTTTGTTGTTGCAATGTTTCATTGGCTGTTTGGGGGGCCAGAGGGTGCCTCTTAAAGTATTCACACACCTTTCCATTACACCAATACTATTTTAAATGAAAATACTGAAGTTTACTTTTTCTGTCACTAAGGTTCTGTGCTACTGAGTTGCTGCATGCATTTAACCATTTAAATCCTTAGCTCAATGGCTCGAAATTGGACCTTCACAGAATTATTCCAACTCTGAGGGGAAGAAAAAAAAAGAGGAACATCTCCAAGACAGAAAGCAGCAGTCAGGAGGGAAAAAGAGGCACAGAACACAGTTCACAGTGCAGACTGGAGAAATTGTTAGCTGACACACAAGGGACGTACTTGTACTTATAAGAAGGGCAGGGGAATACCCATGCAGAGTAGAATCAGAGAGTCTGAACGTGTTTTTCAGAGACCACCCTGCAAGCTACGCGGGATACTGTTAATCTTCAAAGCAAGAAGGGCAGTCTGGAACAAGACTAAGACATTAAGGAGTTCTTTCAAATGAAGGAGATATACGCACTTGGGACTGAAAGCCAATGTCACAAGATTTGCCAAAGGCTGGCTCAACTTCAGACACTTGCTATAATCCTGATAGAGTAATTTATGTCCCAGGTCAGCAAAGACCTATGAATGTGTACCTGACTCCTGAATTCAGTAAGATTTATCCATTTACTTAAAATTGCCTACACTTACAGAAATAACTTGCAAAATCAGATATGATTTTGCTCCTTCTTGTATCCTTCCACCACAGTTGTTTTTTCCAAGCCCTGGCACAACTTTATAGCCTGATTTACAGCCCTAAGTACTCAGGCTTCCCAGCAAGCTAGTCAATGTATGCTTCAGAGCTTACACTCACAAATGTCTATCATTGGAATAACCTCATTTCCATCTGTTATCTGTTTGCAATACATATGACTCAACTCCAGGTTAGCCAAGCCCTTCCCTCATCTGCAGATAACGGGTCAGCAATATCTATTCTTGTTTTCAAACAGATTTTGTGACCCCCAGAGATGGTGTCGTTTACTGCTTAACAGGCAATTTATTTATTTTAAGATGTCGAATGAGGCAAGGAAGCTTTCTCACAATGAAACTTTCTGGTTTGTCCGTGTAGTGTTTTTTTTTTCTTGTGTTCAAGTCACTTCCTTCATTTTGTTCCAGTAACAAGCACTTCTTCCAGTGTTGTCGCAGCCTTTCCAGCTGACAGATGCGATCACCTCGAGAGATCCAGCAATGTTTCAAAAATTGTTATCTCAGCATGGTGTCTCACTTTAACTGTACTGCTCTTTCCCATGCTACTGTACATAATCAGGTGCAGAACAGCAGAGGGCAAATGCATACTTACAATATTCCTGGATTGGGTGCCCTTCTCCCCCAGCAGTATTTATGAGTTCATTATGTATATTATCCTGGACGCTAACTTCGTGTTCTGTCTTCTACAGTAGGTAACATCAGGTACACTGCAGGAACGCCAGTTTCCTGCAAAAGTCTGTGACTCTAATCTAAACACTATCTGGTACGTAACAGCAGAACTAAGAGAACATCTTTCCTATGCTTTACAGTGCCACCTAGATAACAAGGCTAATAGAGAAAATAATTATATTCTCTAAAAATATATTGCTTATCTACTTACTAATATTTGAGAATGATTTTGATATCTTATAAACTAAAGACAAGCCATCACTCTATTAGCTACCTACAAAACACAGAGTTGACAGATAGATCTTGGAGTCATCACTGAAATCACTGGTCTCTGAAATCATCAACTCAGGTGCAGAAGCAGAAAAAAAAGCAAATAAAATGTTGGGCATCATCAGGAAAGATACCGTGAACAAGACAGAGGGGCATTTTGCCGCTATTTAAAGCCTTGGTGTAACCACATCTTGCTTCTTTAAGTGTCACAATCACATCTGCAAGCCTCTGCATCCTAAGTAGGACATAGCTGAGCTTGATACAGAGAAGAACAGCTAAAATGAATGAGAGGATAGAGCCTCCCTTACAAGGAGTGGTGATGTCTGAGGGGGAATAAGACTGAGACTTACAAAATCTTGACGGTAGTGGGAAAGGCAAACGCAGAACTGCTATTCACTGAATCTGCAATACTAGAGCTAGGGGGAAGCCAGTGAAATCAGAAATTGCTTAAGGCAGATGAAAGAAAGTACCTCACACAGCAGGTAGTGAACTAACTGCCTCAGGAGGCTGTGAATAAAAACAGTACTACTAAGTCCAAAAAAAGAATGATTAGACAAATTCATGAGCAACAGATCCAGAAAAGAATGCTAAAATGAATAGGCAGGAATGTAACTGTTACAATTCCTAATATAATAATTCAAGAAACCTTTTAGTCAGTTTGAGAGAGCAGGGGATTATCTGTTCATTTTTGTGTTTTTCTGGAACAATATGAAAGTTTTAGTCACACTAGCATGGCTTAAACCCATCACAGCATTTGTAAAGCAGATACACAAGGCAATAAGCATGCCACAGTTACGTTGGTACAGCAGTTGCCCTTTCAATCCACCTAATCGGTCATAAGCCAAACTCTAGCAGAGGAATTAGGAACTAGGGGCATAGCCATGATGACTTCAAAACATAACCTTCATTCAAACACAAGCAAAAAGAAAAATCTTTTTCTCTTAAAATATCTTACGCCAAAAGTAGTAGGAACTATCTTGTTAACTTATTTTGGGAAACTGCATGACTGTGTTTTGTGTTAACAGGCACCTGTAGCAAGAACTGGCACCGGCTACAGGGGAAATAAAAACTTTATTGCTATACAGAATTCATTTCACCAATGAATAACGAGGGCAAAGGAATGGTAATGGACAAGGGTAGATAAAAGCCCCACCACAGCACAGGAATAGATTCTTCTCTGCAAGCTTCCACAATTGACGTGCATCTTCTCTGCCCTCCTGCCTTCCTCTTAGAGGACCACAAGTGGACCTCTGAACATGTAAGGTCTCCTTCTTTCACAGGCACAAGGTCCACCAAAATATCTCTCCTGGATAATTTTTTTCCCTGCCCTGAATGCTATCTGCAAGACTATCAGCACCAAATACTCTTACTAATGATTCTCATTAATTTTTAAGACCTATGCTATTCAATCTGATCACGAGTTCGATACTATTAAAAGTCTAAACTCACCTGCCATCTGCCAATGTGGCCTTGAGAAAGCCAAAGCAGACAAGTGGACTTGCAGAGGCATCAAAACATACCTACCATTGGACATCTCAAGAAAAGCAGGACAGAGTACCCAGAAAGGCAGAGGTATTCCTAAATGATGCCTGCAATAATAGGGTTCAGCAGCACAGGTCCACCTCATATTGGTTCACCCTTGGAAGGATTAACATACTGCAAGCCTTTTCAACTTGCAAATAAATGGTGTGATATTCAAGCATTAACAACCAGCTGGAGCACTAGCAGCCTCCCACTTCTGGAGGGAGAAGCACCAGGCTCTTTCAGCACAAGACAATACGAAGTACAGCTGTTTGAGGTAGGACTAGCCCAACATTGCATGCATGCAGCTGTATTGTTCTTCCTTGCTCGAGCTGTCTCACCGAGGGCTCTTATATTTGCCATGTTTACATACCCCCAAGTCTTTGTCATTTTATATGATTTCCAGTTAAACATTTTTTTATCTGCTTTTCTTGTATCAAAGTACTCGTTTCACTGTTTTATGACAGCCTAGTGCCTGAAGAACTGCTTCTTGGATTAGGAAACACGGATCAGGAAAAAAGGCCATGATGAAAACTAGTTGAAATAATCCATCTTTGGTTAATGCTGCCAGATACTCACCAATGCCCTTTTTTAGATCTGTCTTTTCTACAATAATCATGGATTACTGCTGATACTGTATTATACATAGCACTTTAGATCATTCCTTTGGGACTTCAAATGACTTTATATTATCTCATTTTAATTATACATACACAGTATAATGTAGGGATTTGGAGATAAGAAGGCATGAGGCCTTGGGCTGCTTTATTACATAAGAAAGTACACCGATTTATTTATTACCTAAACAAGAACACTGAAAAGAAATATCATAGTAAAAATCTGTGCCCAAGTGTGACTAGTCTTCAGCTCCATCTGTACACACTCCCTTGACTGTTCCCATTCTGTTCACGCACAGCATGCCAGGCTTTCCCAGCTGTGGAACCTCCCGGGGCTCTGCCCTGTGATCAAAGTATAGTAAAGAGAAGCACAGAGCAAAAATATCTGTGCTTTCCGGAGAGTGTAGTGGGATGCTGTGTGAACTGCAGGTTGAATGACCTCTATAATTACAAGTTCCTCCGTGGCAATTTTATATCTTTGTACAACATGCCGGCAGAATAATCTTGACCATCATACAACTCTGGAATATTCTTTTTCTACATGTGGTTCTGTGGTTCCCTTCTCACCATCAAGCTTATCATACTCTATAGAAAAACAACTGGAATGTACCAAAAAGATGGGAAAAAAGAAAATGAGGAGAAAAGGAAATTAGCAGTAATGCTGAAAATGTATGTATTCAAGGCCTTTACCCCCGTCCTCTGTAGCGTCAGCCAGAAAACAGGCTGCAGAGCAGATGCTGATTTAACAAGAAAAGAAACTAAAATTATGTTTTACAGGTATGTGTAGCAGGGAACAAAGGAGATGTGAGGACCTGCTTGTCATGTTGCTATTGCCTAATTAAAAACTCGTAGTGATTACTATCATTAGGGATGTTCAGTGAAGCCAGTTCAATGCTATTTTCTGAAACTGAAGTACTGATGAAGTTTGCTGATGATACCAAACTCAGTGGGCAAGTGGACACTTCAGAAGGGAGAGCCACCCTGCAGGAAGACCTGGATAGGCTGAAAGAGTGGGCTAACAAGAACGTTATGAAGTTCAGCAAGGACAAGTGTAAGGTCTTGCACCCAGAGAAACATAATCCAAGAGCACAGCACAGGCTGGGATCTCTCTGGCTGGAGAGCAGCTCTGTGAAAAGAGACCTGGGGGTCCTGGTGGACAACAAGCTCAGTATGAGCGAACAGTGTGCTGCAGCCGTGAAGCAAGCCGACAGGATGCTGAGTTGCATCAACAAGGGCATCACCAGCAGAGGTCAAGAAGTCATTATCCCACTCTACTCAGCTCTTGTCAGGCCACACCTGCAACACTGAGGAAGCAGTATTTCCAAAAATATGGGCAGATCTTCTAAATCCATGTTGACACAAGTTAAGGAGATGAGTTAAGAAGGTTAAGCATTGAAGTGCATTAAGATACAGACTTTCTTCACAAGTCAAGTTTCACGTAGTCTGTTAATACAGAAACAACAGTGCTCAAGGCAACAATGCCATGGCCACTGAAGTTAACCTGTGAATCGCAATCCTAACACCAGCTGACTCTAGAGAAAAGTGATCAAGGACCACACAGAACCTCCTTCTGCAGCAAGAGTCCACGGAATTTGTCCAGAGTCCATGGAATTCCTTATTTAGCAACAATATCTTAAAATGCCTTAACATCCAGAGGAACGCACTGATTTTATTTCAAAAGTATAGTTATGGAAGTGATCATTAATTAAAATGAGGGAAGATGAAGGTAAGCAGCTGGAATGGTGTGACATGACCGATGATATTCACAGGCATCATTACCAGTGGAATGAAATGCAGTGACAGGCAAGCGCGTGGCTTGATCCTCTGCCCAAGGCACTCCTGGCTTCTGAACACAGAGTGTACACATATTTTCAGGGTCTTACGGGGATTTTTCTATAGTATCATAGGCAGAGGGATGACATTAACTAGGTCGTTCTCTGTCTTAATTTCATGAAAATAGTTCCACCTGTAAAACCACAGACTAACTCAAGGACTACAGTTCAGCCCAGACTACCAAAGGTAGGGCAAAAATGATGCAGCAGTAAGGTGCTGATGTGACAAATCTCAATTTTCTTCGTGCAAGTCATGCCTAAATTCTGAACAGTTTTCTATACATGTTATACTTTGATTTCACAGAAATCAAACAATTTATGNGCAAAAATGATGCAGCAGTAAGGTGCTGATGTGACAAATCTCAATTTTCTTCGTGCAAGTCATGCCTAAATTCTGAACAGTTTTCTATACATGTTATACTTTCATTTCACAGAAATCAAACCATTTATGCTATACACCTACAGCTTCATGTACTGAATAGACTATAATTTTTTAATATTAGATATTGCTACTGAAGAGCAAAGGAAAAACAGCTCTTTTTACCATTTGTACGTCTCCTTGATGCCTCTAAGGTATTTCATTTAAGATTTATTCCTGTAAAGATTTACAAAGACTGCATCAACAATAATCCACATCGGGAATTTAGACAGGTTTAATTAATATTCTGAACCAAAGAGTAGTATGACAATGTGTCTTCATTTAGCCAGCTGTTCTATCACCCTATGACCTCTCCCCACTCAGGAAGAGGAATTGGGAAAAGGAAAGGAGACCATGGGTTGAAATGGAAACAGATTTAATAAAATAATAATAACACACTAATAGTAATACCAGTACCAATATAAAACACACAAAGTTACGCTCAATACACTCCCATACAGTGGCGGGGAGCTGTGAGCTCCCAGCAGCGAGTGCCGGATGTCAAACCCTGCAAGCACCACAGCTCCAGTGACAGCACCATGGTCACAGCACAGGGGAGAGTGGCCTCGGGAGCAGAACGATGGGCGAGACCCTCCAGGGATGGCAGCCATTGAGGAAGGAGAAGAGAAGGTGGCCAACCCCAGCAAACTTTCCAATTTATGGTGAGCGTGATGTTTATGGTACGGAATACTGCTGTTGGCCAGCCTGGGTCAGCTGCCCTGGCTTTTGCTCCTCTGAGCTTTAGCACCTGGCTTACACGAAACTGCTAAAGGCCTTGATCACTGTGGAAAACCGCACACCACGGCTGGCCACAAACTAAAGCAAAGTGTCTTATCAACTTTGCTCCCACCAAATCAGGTGTTGCAGTCTTCTCAAAAACACAGCTTTCCTGAATATAAAAATGATTCTATGATTCTATCCCAGTGAAACCAGGACACGATGTGACAGGATGAGTCTTTCTGTATCTTAATTTCATTATCTAAATGGAGACTACAGACACCTGTCAGATTTGTACCCAGCTGAGGAAGCAAGAGAGCATGTATGTGACATGCTTAGGCATGGATAGTAGCAGAAATGCAAAGCACTATAACTCAGCTGACTGTATATACAGCTATGAAGTACAGATGGCTTTTAAGTGAAAGGGTGACAATATTATTAATTTATTTTCAAATCCTCTTAAGCATTCACTACAACAAGTGTGATTGTCCAGTGAAAGGAGCAGAGCTAAAAAAAAAAAAAAGAAAAAAGAATAAGTCTACCAAAAAGCCAACTAGGTACCAAGGCTTCATGACTGCCCTCTGCCAAATACTAATAGACCTTTTTCTTCTCGAATTTCACCAATCATTGTAATTCAAGAAAAGGCAATTAACTCAAGCCAATTAAGAGCGTCACCTTGAATGTGATCCTCTGCTTTAGATGATGAAGCAAATTCTCAGAGGTGAGTTACATGACTATGCTTCACTCGCTCTTTTCAGGAGCATTTCCTATACTTTGTTATTGTGTAAGAGGCATGGGCAGAGACAAAGTAAAGCTTCCCAAATAGCAACATTGGGAAACTATAAAGCTGATCACATAGAATAATGTGTCATGTGCACAAGACAGACATATGAAAAGAGACATAATTTCTCCTTTTTAGGGTCTTAGTAGTATTAGTTTAAACAAAAGACTGTAAAACATCTATTATACAGCAGCTTGACCTTAAAAATTAATTTGAAATGTTCCAGCAAAGCCTAAAACATACTGACAGCACAATACACTTCAGAGAGCTAATTCTAGGTGCTCTGCATTTCAGTAAAACTCCTGGGAGGGTATCCAAGTAGTTACAAGGAAAAAAAAAAATCTATTACTTATGGGTCCTGAATGAAGAAGGTCTATACGCAGCTTATACTCTGGTTTATAAAAAGTAAAACATTCATCCAAGGACAAACACCAATAAATAATGAAAATCCCTTGACTTCCTGGTTTACAACCTGTTCACTCAGCTACACAGTTTCAGTATTTCACCCAAGATAAACAGCTATAATATGAACTGCATGTTCCAGCTGCTCTATACAAACTATAAACTTACCATTCAGCAGAATGCAAGCTGTTCTGAAACTTTCAGTATGAGGGATAATGAGTATGAGGGACCAGGGATAATGGGATCACTCCCATTCATGAAGTGACTCGAGAGCATAAGAATTTGCAGGGATAGGGGAAAGTATCAACGAAGAACTCAAGGCAACAAGTACTCAGGCACTTCATGCTCCTGCAACATGCAACTATCGGTCGACAGTGTGACCTGCTAACTAACAACAAGGTAAGATTGTCCCGCACAGCTGGCGCAGAGGTCAAAAGAGCTGTTACTTTCCTACATTATTTCCCCTCAAGTAATTTCTTGAAAAATACCCAGAGCAATAGTATGGCTAGTAGAAAGGACAAAACTCCCATTTGTTACATATGACTATCTGTTACACAGGTCTGTTTTCACAGCAAAGGCTGGAAAAATTTCTATGTAAACAAGAAGACGACTTAAACTCCAGAGCAGCTGTACTTTAAAAATACAAGTATCTTGAATGTCTACATCCATTTGCTAACAGTCTATCAGTACTTTAAAAACACTATTTTGTTTGTGGTCCTCAAGACACACACAAGACAAAATTCAGTGAGGCTATTCATATTCCTGTTGAAAGAGTTAGTGCCATTACTGAATTAAACTTCATCATAGCTTATTTCACACACAAAAAAAAAGAAAAACTAAGACACGAAAGGAACTTACTCAATGCCACAATCCTTGCCAAGGGAAGAGTCAGGATAATCCTTGCCCAGTCATTTGACCATTGCCTCTCTTTCTGAAAGTTTTTCAACAGCATCACTACTCCTCTGTATGTTATAGAACAGTCCCCTTAAACTGCTTTTAAATATCCATAAGCATCACAGTAAAAATCTATCAGTAGTGCAAATGTCTGTATACTCTAGTATTTTACCATAAACAGTGAGAACCCTGCCCTACACAACAAACTGTCTTCTTTTGAACTTGTTAATGATGTACACTGAATGCACAGACAAAAGAAAAAAAATACCTGGTGAGCTCTTCTTTAATCTTCAGGGGTTCATGTGGGTAGAATTTCACTCTAAAGCACATGGTATATGGTGGATGAGCTGAAACGTTATAAAGAAAAGGCATGAGAACAGTAGCAAACAAGCATTGCCTCAGCCACTCTGAAGGAGAGGCCTCCAAGAGTCTAACCAAGTAGCCTGTGTGACAGTTGGCTTTGAAGCATCAGGCATGGATACATGCAAAACCAATAAATATTATATATACATATGACAAGAATATAACATATGACAAAGGTGGGCAAAGCACATTCAAAACACAGCTAACCTGTGCAAATCAATTTATAAATGGTTTTGCACCTCACAAGACTTTTTGCTTGATCCAAGAAGTACAACATTTGTATGGGCTACTCTTTCTCTTTTCTTTTTTTTTGGCAGTTAATAAACAGGAAGCAATTTCATCTTGTCACAATGAGATACAAAAGTGTTATGTATATTTGTTATTCCTGATAATGATAATTCGTAGACTCAAAATGGAAGAAACTGTTAACAACAGACCTGCTTCTGTTTCCACTATTCAACAAGACTACATTACCTACTCCAGGGCTATGGTATCAATACCAGACATCTGAGAAAGAAAGGGAAGGAGGCAAGGAGGGAGGGAGGGAAGGAGGGAGGGAAGGATCAACAGTAACAGGAATTATTTCAATTCTGCAATCAGTGTCTTTCAGTTTCACACTAACGAACACAGCTTTATATCCCATCATTGTATCTTTCACAGCATTCAAGATATCTAATCCTAGGCCAGTAGTCTTTCAGTGATTACAGGAGGGACAGAAAGCAAATCAAAGACTATTATTTTAATCAGAGTCATCTTGTGATAATCACATTAGTATAAAAGATGTGAAAACCAAGTAGAAGGCTTAAAAATATCACTTCAAGCACAATAAGCAGGTAGGCAGAGCCCTCAGAGCTATCTGTAGCCTGTAATGTTCATGTTTTAAATTCCAGTTCAAAGTGAAAAGGAAAATACCACATCTTTGAAAGGTAAATGGTGGGGGGGGAAAAAAAACCCACCTATATTACACAGACCATGGTAACTGGCAGGCCTGCTGGTAACACCGAGAGAGAGCAAGCGGATAGAGCAAGCACGAAGGCAGAACTGCTGTCCAAGCAGCAAGGGCCTCAGCACAGTAAGTCATGCAAGGGTCCTCTTTACCAAAAAGTTTACCAGCACAGACATTTAGATGGACAGAAACAGAAGAAAAGTTGGGGTTTCAAACAAAATAGGAACATGTGATGACTATGCTCATTTGAGAGTGTCCCACACACCTGAGTGCAGAATTATAATCCCTTCATTAAAATATTTAACTATGAAATTAACTTTCTGTATACATTTACACTAGTACTCAACATTGATAGACCTTTACCTCTAACAAATCGGGGTTTGGGGCTTTTGTTTAGATTTTTTAAAGGAAAGCATCCTGCAACTTTAGTTCATAGTAAAGTACAGATCTGTAATATTCTAGTTAGTTTTAAAAGTCCGTTAGTCTTAATGAATACTCAATACGCATAGTCAATTTAACCTTCCTAAATCTTGAAGAGATGGTGCTTTTACAGGAGGAAAAGAATGGAAGGCAGAAGAAAAGGGCAAAGAAAATTACAGAAAAAACTGAGGAAGCAACAGATGAAACAGAGAATTACATCTTAGTTACTGTAATCTATAACAATATTCACTAAGCTACCATAACATTTTATGTACTGTCTCCTCAAGATTACTAGCTCCACTGCATGTGGAAATTAGTTCAACAATGATAATATTCTTGAAGCTACTTTGACTGCAGTATTTACCTGTATGCTACAGTTTTCCAGAAACGGNCTGAGGAAGCAACAGATGAAACAGAGAATTACATCTTAGTTACTGTAATCTATAACAATATTCACTAAGCTACCATAACATTTTATGTACTGTCTCCTCAAGATTACTAGCTCCACTGCATGTGGAAATTAGTTCAACAATGATGATATTCTTGAAGCTACTTTGACTGCATTATTTACCTGTATGCTGCAGTTTTCCAGAAACGCATCTCTGGATATCACATAGTTCCATGTGATGTACAAAAGCAATAGAAAATAAAAATGCATTACATCTTTTGTTACGGTTGTTACAGTTGGTATCTTTTGGAAGGTTCATCTGCTTTTGAAGATGAAGAAATATCTTCCCGTTTCAAAACCTCATACCGCACTTTTCAAAAACGTGGTGAGCCTCAATAAAAACTGCTGATTTCACAGTTTTTTACTTGTTTAAATAATTACTCATTTAAGACACAAGGAGGAATGTCAGAAGGGATGGGGATGGAGAGATGAAAAATACAGAAAAAAGAAAGCAAGGAAACAATAACAAATAGAAACAAACAAGAGGAAATTGAGAAAGAAAAACAAGGCTTAAGTGTTTTCTAGGGATGATTTGAATATTCAAGCTAATCACATCTGGACAAGCCCACTGAAGGCAAGAAAAACACTCAGACTGCTTTCTCCAGGCTTCAGCATCTTAGATGAGGCCACAGCATTGCCTTACAATGACTGGAAATAGGCTGCAAAACAGAGGACATGTTGTCCCTGCTCTGTGATGGCAAACTAGAAGGTAAACTGAATTCAATGTCCCAGAAAGGAAATCAGCCATCCAGAAATGCACTAAGCAGTCACGTTGCCTGGACAAAGCAAAAGATAACCTAAGTAATCTTAAATGGTTCTGTCTCTTCTCAACAGCTTTCTTAAAAGTACTTAAGGGAGAAAAGCTCACACTTTCAGAATATGGTTCCACTTACAAAATGTGATAGAAGAGACAACTTGTATTAAATGAGCAAGAGCTCTTCCTCAGCAAAAAAGGACTTTTAAATGTCCCAGCAGATTTAGAAGTAGTTTGTGTTTGAAATAGGGATGCAGAAATAAAAAACGGCTAGTGCACAGCTCTGCAAGGCCCTAGCTAGTACAAGCCTACCCTAAAAATGTACTGAATTTTACCCAAACTTTTGGATATCAATGAAACGATTGAAACTTTGGCTGTGGTAAAAATAAAGAAAAAGAATATGTAACACTTGCAGTAGGAGAGCCACACTCTGGCAGTATGTGGTAACCACAGAAAAACAACAGCCACCCTATATGCATAGAGTATCACGGTGTATCACGGTGAGGAAAGGACAGCATACACTGCACTAAAAAATAGCCCACATTGAGTTAATAGCAAACGTTGTAATAGAAAGTGTTTTCCTTGTAGCAGAAGGACAGTACGTGACAGAAGCATACACCAACGCACAGAATACACAGGAGATTTGGCAAGGCAGTTTGAAGCCTACTTTGCAAACCTTTTCCTGGACTCAAGCTTCTGTGACAATATTCCTCCTCAGCAGTGCAGCAAGCAATACAAAACAAGGCTGCTGCAGCCTGCTAAACGGAGGTCCTCTCTCAGCAACACCTGCAAGAATGGCACAATCCCAATCTGCAATTTGAAATGTTAAAAAGAATATGATCCCCTCCATCCAATTCATCTCTGGAGATGAGATAAGAAAGTGCCCTGCAATTACAGAAGGAAACAGGATCCTCTTTTTCTGTGCCTCTTCCCCAGTTAGAAAACAAGCCACAAACAATGAACACTTGAAAGGTGAAGGAGGGAACCCCCACAGCTATCCACTTTCCTCCCCACCTTAATTTTAAAACGGATCATAAGCCTAATAACATTCCTCCAAAAACTCATTTGATGATATGTAAACATTTAGTAAGGCCTTTGTCTTACAGATTTTACAGCACGGGAGAAAGACATACGAGAACCTCATATTCTCTCATTCACTGTATTGTTGTAGCGGAAAGCAAGACAGGCAGTGAATTGTATCAGCTCAAGAGGAGAGATTGCCAAGTCCGACAATTCCTCAACTCCTTGAAAGCAAAATTGCTTTCTACCACTTACACATTGAAGTTGAAACATTAACAAACCTTCCCAAAACAGAACTCAGCTGGCAGAAGAACAGTTCTTCAGCACAAAACTAGCCTGAATATAGTCAGGTTTATAATAGCTGTAAGCCTTTTCTTTCAGAGTGGTCCTTTATCTGTCAGATAAGGAGCAGCTGGTACAGTGAAATAACCAAGGCTTTGTCAGAATTTCCTACCATCACAGGCTTTGCTGTCTCACTAAAAAAGAGTCACAATTACAATAGTTTCAAAGGACTTTAGCATGGAGAACAGTAAGGACTGCAAACTCCATTGCAACTGGGCTATTAATTTGCCCGTTTATGTGGTAACAGCACGTAAGAGATGAAGGCAAAACAACAAATAAAACCATTTAAATGATATTAAATGCTGAAACCAGTCATGAGCTAGGCTCTCACGAAGGAGCTACACACACAGCATGGAAGGTTTGCAGGCAACTGTTTGTATGTTTTTAAGGTTTATTTCAGTTTGATTTAACTAAGACAAACTATCATGACAACTGATACAACTGAGAGAAACTGCACATGAAACAGTAAAGATCTCCTAGCTTAAAAACAAACCTCTAACACCCTGACCAGAACAAAAAGGGATATGGGAGCTGCACCTCTTGGAACAAATGCCAATGTGTAAGCGACTGAGTCTCACACGCATTCATTTTCAAGCAAAGCCCACTGAATCATTCATCTTCTGTGTAGATGAAGAGCTTATAGGAAGTTACAAGCCTAAAAAAACCTACACATTCATATTACCATTTTCTTCATAGAGATACCATCTGAAACAACAAGAAAAATATTTATGTAATAGAAAATTTGTTTTTAAAAGCTACTGAAAAACTTGACTGAACCTTCGGTCTGAAGCAAAGAGGGAGAAGAATGGATGATTCTCAGCTGCCACTTTTGGGAAGGTTTCCTGGGGTTTTTAACAACCTGCTTTTCATCCAGCATAAATACTAGCTTCTGTAATGAGCCGTACTTGCAGCATTGGTTTTTTTTTATTAAACGTGGAGTACAGATGGATAGTGAAAGCCAAAAGCAGATGTTTAAATCATCTTCATAGCTCTGAGAATGCAACACTGCAGAAAACTTCCTGCATCTCTCCTTAATGTTACATATTCTCTGAACTACACTACCCTACCAAAAGTTAGTGCTCATTTAAAAAAAAAATCCCAAAACATTACACTCAAACAGGATCTTCATGTTCACTGATGCTGCAGAAGGATGTCTGGGGAGCCCTAAGACATATGCTGTTGTTTCCATATACCTATTCCCTTACACTACTCAGTGTTTTTATTTTATGCATAAGAGATATGTCATCTATTATAAACCTCACATTGTGGGGTCTTCCTCATTGCACTCAATTAGTTAGGGGACAACACAGGGCAAGGTGGATTTTCATCAACGAGCTATAACAACACTTTAAAGCGTGTTATTAAATCTTCATGAGGATCATAGGTAAAGAATAAACAGCATTCGGATTGGTGCCTGAAGAATCACACAAAACTTCCTGTTTTCACTGTGCATGGATTTACAAACCTCATATTTGATTAAACTCTTTCAGATTTGTACCGAGACATGAATACTGATTACAAGTTTGTTGAGATTTAAGAATCTTTTGAAAGTTCTGCACAACTCATCTCTGCATCTGGGTTCTGGTTTCCCCCGATTCATTCCATCTCCTTTCACATGTTATGACAGCATTAGAGATTAGGGAAATTAACAAAATCCAGTGGCCTGACACAAGAGAACATCCTTTTGCATTTCTCTCTCAGATCATCTGAGATGCAAGGCAGCAAGAAAAACACGTAAATTTTGAACTCCTGCACATCAGAGCAACAGAATTGATTCTGTTCCACTGTCATCAAGAACGAAACCGATATAGTTGGATATTTCCCACAAAGCAGGTTACAGGATAGCTGCATACTTATTATACACAATAACCTTTCGAATTAATGAAAAAAGGGAGAGAGGAAATGTGCATGGGAAACTCTGTTCTTTACTTAAACAGAAGTGCTTCTGTGACCCGCAGGATTTACACCAAGGCATTCCTAGAAAATAAGTAAAAACATGTAAGATGGCCAAATGGAGAGAAGCTTTACTGTCTACGCTACATGCAAAAGAACAGAAAAACTAGGTTTAAAAGGTCTTTATCTAGAACCACAAAGATGCAGCTACCTTAGGCAACCTTCCAGAGAGTTTTTCAACACACTATTGGAAGCTTGGTGCTCACAGCTACTATTCACTGGCCACCAACTGGCTTCAACCAGTACCAACAAGACTAGCAGTCATTCAGGACATTTCTCAGAGAATAAGATTTCCCCTCTAAGGCAAAATTAGTGGTAAAAATGGCTGAGGCATAGATCTAGACTTTGCACATCATGTTACGACACAAATGTTTCAGTGAAGATGTAAAATGCAAAGGTAGATGCTGATACAAAAAAGATACCATGCCTTCATTCTTCTTGTGTTGCTCCAGGAAACATTTAAATATGGTTTCATATGTGATAAGACAAAATATAAAATAATTTGGAAGATTCTTTCTGTCATATCCCAGTATTGCTAAATACGAACTTCAAGCAATCTTTGCCAAAACTAAAGAAATTAAAATGGTAGTGCATCACATAAGAACCTATGCAGACTTCAGAGCTTCAAACACACAACATTCTATCCCACCACCAGATATGTATAGTTGTGAAATCATAATTTCTCTACAACCTGGCTATATAGAGGGATTGTGCCTGAATGGTTCATATACTACTGAGGACCGTGAAGCCTATTACCTACTGAAATTTGTGTTAGAGCACTACTCCCAGTCATTTTCTGCCCTGAATGTTTGTCAATACTGAGCTGCATGAATAAATACACTGAAAAACTTGTTATTGGGCTAGGGGGAAAATGAAGTTCCCCACAAACAGTAGCAGAGGTCAAGCACGCAGCATTTTTCAATTTTTGCTGCATGTATGCAAGTGCTCCATAATCCTGTGTAAATCTGAGCATTCAACTGAACTTAGAACATTTTGAATCATTATTATTAATACAACCTTCTCTTGCAGCAGAGGAAATTAAAGTTCATTCTTACAAAACAGATCTTTTCACTTATTTCTGAATTCCTTAATGGCAAAGAAAGAAGAGGAAACATCCATCTATTATAGTCACTGTGAACAGCTTTCTGCCACTATTTCTCCCAGAAGTCATATACATAATGTATGTTCTATTAACCAGTCCTTCATTGCTTCAGTTTTTACACATTACACCTGCTACTAATTTCAGTCCTCACTTGTGTCACCTGAGACTGCGATACTTTTTAAATGCATATCGGTAACTACTTCTTCTGAGTCCTTTTCATAGTAAACTGATTATTTTTAGGTAAAATATGAATTAACCTTGTGTGCCTTTAGAAATTGTTTAGTGTTCTACGTTAATATAGCATATTTTTTGAAAAATAAATGAAGAGGTTCTTGATGTGAAATGTTTACAAAAATGTCCTTGAAACCCAAGGGAGCAAAAGACTTATTTATACATAATCTACACAGATTCTACACATGCATATAAAACATATATACACATCTCCTTGTTTTGTTTCCTTTAAGGGTTATTGTAGCAAGTAAGTGCCTCACCTGTGACACAAGACAAAGTTAAGTTACACTAGTATTAAAATGAATTTGCTCATGAAAAGCAAATTATAGTTATTTCTACTTCTGTGTCCTAAATCTAAGGCTCATAACAAAACACCTGTGTTAGTCACACTGTCTTTTGCTGTTGTAGTTGAGACCTTTTCACCACGATAAATAACCTCACACTAGCTGCATTTTATTTTGCTTGTTCTCTATGCATTCATTTTTCAGTGTTCAGAGTTTTGATTAGGAGTCTACCCAAAAAGCCACTTAAGTCCTCTGATGAGACCATCGCATCACTACATCTATGGAATTTACGAAGTACCATTGATCACATCTAGGCAACAGCTATAAGCAGATAGGTTGGTTTGAATAGATCAAAACACTCTCAGTGCATCCGTTGGCAGAGTTCCTGAATATGTTGCTATGCAAAAAGCAACAAGAAGCATGAGCCCTTACACTTTGTTGGGTGAAAGCAGAGATGCAAAATCAGATTAGAGGATACTTTCACGAAACTCCGTTCTACTTTTGATGACACATTGGAAGGAAGAAAGAGATAATTTGCAATTATTACAGTCTCTCTTTTGTTCCTTTAGCAGCACTGCAGAGGAACGCAACTTAGTTTTGCCTTGATATTCTTGAACTTATTTTTTAACAGATAACACTCCAGCTACCTAAACACGAGGTATGAACACTTCGCACTGAATATGCTAGGTATATGTGTGCATGCTCGCATACACATGTACGCACATGTTGCAAAATATACTATTGCTGCATTAATGTAAGAATTTCTTGAAGTATTCCATGTAGTCCAGCCAACACCCAGCATTAACTGTTTTTACATATAAGACAGTCTCTTAAGCCTCATCACATTTTAAAACAAATACATTATCTCCCACACAGAAGATACCTTGTACTTATGCTTAAACCAGAAAACAACTGCATACAAAGGGTATGTGAGTAAAATTCTCCTTCATTTCATAAACTAAGTAGACAAACAAGACAATAGTTTTTATTAAGACAGAACTCCCAATGACCTGAACTGTGAAATAAAGACTCTGTTGCGCTGCTGGATATAAACTTCTGAGTACCAAAGCAGTTCTGTTTCCTGACAGAGTGTTCACACTTGGTCCATTTAATGCAAAGGATGAGCCAGACCATAACATTTCAAAAAGATAATTAAGATAATACAATCGTGTTTTGAGGAGTCTTTATTTTAAATGATTGTAATTTTCCACTTGCATGTGGCAGGAGCTCACCCCTTAACCCATAGCACTTCACTTTGCTGGACTGCAATAATGATCTCAAACCAATGCCCTGCATTCTCAGGAAGCAGCAGAAAGAAAGCAAACCAGAAAGGCCCAAAGCAGATGATTGCCACGCTCCGTATTTTATTGCCATCTTGCAGTGGCTGATTGCATCTGACTGAGAACAAAAGCCAGAACATACAGGTCTTCCCATCAGATCTACCACTCCACACACATCAGATGGCCTCTGGCTCTAGCCCTGAGCAGTAAGGAAAGCTCTGGACGTGCAGAGCACTGTGAGATGGTGAAATGAGGGTAGCATGGAGTTTTCAGGAGTCCAGATGGGATATGAAGTGCTTATTTGCACCAGGAAACAAATGAAGCATATTCTAAATTACTGCATGGAAGCACAGGAAAAACTTTGGGCATTTCAAAAGCAGTTTAAAAACATGAGCTCTCAACACTTACATTTCATTTGCTTGAAGATGGACTTGCTGGGTTCAAGCCAGTGCTGAAAAGGAAAGCAGAGAGCAGAGGTTAATACGGATCACAGCAGACAACAACATCCTTGCAGATGTATGTAGTACCAAAAATAGGAGGCGGAACTTTTGTTTCCCTGACACATACATAAACCGGAAAAAACATCTCCATACTGTTATAATACTGTGATTTTACTGTATAAGCATACTTGATGTTACCACTGCTTATAAGATGTAGTTTAGACAAAAATAAGACAAACATTTCAAAGACAATTTTGAAGGAGACATGCTGTAGTGATTAGTTTGCAGCAGCCATTTCAGTCTTACACTTTCAGCCATGTTTTTGCAGAAGAATGATCATATTGAACAGTAGCTATTGTTCTTTTCTAGCAAGAACTAAAAATCTGAAGGGAAAAAGAGTGTACTTTTCCATTAAATATTTATGCTACAGACAATGCACAACAGAGAGGTATGGATGGCTACCAGTTGGTGTATAACTTTACAGGAAAAGACTGCATTGGCAGGAAAACCTTCATTTTTTTTATTCTCCTGGAAAATTAATTCAGATGCTTATGTGATGAAAAGCTGGCTCATGTTTTAGTTAAGAGCCTTAGCACATCCCCTGCTTAACACTACCTAAACTGTTCAGGTGGATGTTTTGATTGACAAAAGAACATGCTGATATTCAAGTGCCGCTTCTGACCACTGCCAACAGCATTTGTACTAGGATTTTTCCTGTAAGCAAAAAATCTCCACACTAAAATAAGATTTGTGCTGCAGAAGCAGCTGGTCAAAAAGCATAGTATTCAGCTTTAATCAACAATAGAAGCCTTGCACTAGGCATTTTGATTTTTAACCCTTTTGATTTTTTAACCCTTTCATTCTAGCTCTAAAATACTATGGTCTACTGTAAAAAGAAAAGATACCATTTTTTTAACCATATGTAATACTTAAAATATTCTACATCAGCTACTATTTTTCATCACCACAGAGAAAGGCCAGGGAAAGACATTTTGTAGGAATTGTTAATACGTGTTAATAGAATAGGTGTTAATATACTTGCTAATAGAATCCAGCCAAAATCAGGGATAACTGTAAATTAGTTTTCTGGAACAGAAATTCTACACAACAAATACATTGGAAAGAACATTTTCAAATATTTGCAGTTTGTATGCTATGGCTTATATGCTATCCTACACCTGCATACAGTTTACAGCAATACTGGAGAGAAGCACTTCTATTTGAAGCTCACTTATCACTGAGACTGATATGGAAACCTGGTACCCAAAACCCAAACAAAACAACAATGCCAAACTTCAAACAACAACAACAAAAGCAATGCCACACCATTCTTCTCTTCCCTCTCCCCAGTATCTCTCTTCTTTAGGGAAAAGAAGAAAGAAACAGAATTGAGAAAGCCATGACTGTTCCACTAACTTACCAGAAATATCTAGCTCGTTTCATTCTTTTTTAGATCACACAGATACATTATTTATACATTTTTCTCTGAATAATGGGGAGTGAGAGTTGTTCATAAAAAGCCAAGGCAATTTAAGACATCTCACACAGTCTGCAGGACTTTACAGATGCATAATCCAGAATGAATTCACGGATAGGAAACCAGCCAAGACAGACAGGTACACAAGTTTACTTTCCTTAACCTCTTCACACGCCCACCCCATCTCCACCAGGGTCTATGCAGTCCTAGCTGTAACATTCAGACAGCAAAGAGGAACTTGGACAGTGAGACGTGCTGTAGTACTCCCAGGGAACTGAGAGTTAAGAGGTATCTCAGTGGTTTGATCTAGCAGGAGCACAACACTATTTGTTTGATATTTCTTTTTGAAAGGCCAGGCTGAAATATTAGCACAGATCAGGTCAGCATTTACAGCTGTTTGAACCAATTACCTATTCTAACAGAAAGTTAGAGGCAGAAAAAAGCCAATTTGCAAACATGAAACACTCATAATTCACTATATGAATAATGAAAATGGGGAAGCATAGATGAAATTCCTCATGCAGCACACCAAACTCCTAGAAACACTGATTTAGCTAACATGTTCAAAAGCAAACATGCTTCACTAAGACCTGACTTTCCTGGGTTAAGAATTTACTGAAAAGACACTGAGCAATTAAGCAGTCTAGACTTTCACTTGGAGGTCAAGGAATTGACAGGCAGTTTTCAGAAGCTCAGATTTCTGTGGTGACCTTCTGTCAGTGGAAGATCGCAAATTTGTAGGCAATTCAGCTGAATCTTCCAGAAAACTGAGCAGTTAGTTACTTTATAATTTGTGGAGATTTTCAAAGAGACAGCAATTAGGTGCTTAATGCTCTCTGAGTGTCAGGGGAAGATAAACACCTAGTCATTGCTAGTACTTCTGAAGATAGTCACCCCTGTATTTGTTTGCATATTTCAATTTGAGTTTTAGGAAAGATTTTCCCCTGAGTACTTATCTTCCAGCCTTACAGCATGGACTATTAATAATTAATAACTGTGCCTCATCTCTACTGTAGAGTATTTATGCTATATTTATTCCAAGATTAATTAGCTGTTATAGCTAGGACCAGATTAAGGTTCCTACAAATTCACCAAAGGGCTTCTGCAGGAATTTTCAATTGAAAAACATCTGGCTTTGCAAACTGCTTCTTCCATGTGTCAACTTTTTTTTAACAATTTTGCTGAAAAAGGAAAAAAATCCTCAGACGAAAGGAAAATACAACATTTTGAGTTAGCTTGTCAGGCCAAATTTTAAAGCATTTTAAAACCTGAACTGCAAAACATTGTCATTACTACCGTATGCCACACTGCCTTGCAGGAACAGACCATAAATGTTTCCAATTCTTTCTTGTAAGGCTAACACTTTACAAGACAGATAAAACAGACAAACACAACAAGTCAGATGTAAACTTGGAACCAGAGACAAGAATCTTTAATTTCTCTCCTTGCAGTAAATTGTGTAAACTAGGGGGAGGAAAAAAAACCAACAATCTTATACAGCTTCACTTTTGCCTCATGTATTTAATACTGTTGTCCATAACGCTGCTTTAATCAGATGGTGGCCTACACCCTCAAACCAGCTTGGTTTTGTACGTGATAGTACTCAATGATCATCGGAAATCACTCCTGCAGAGGCTGAGCCTCCCACTTCCTGGATGGCATGTTAGTAACACGGTTGTTGCCCAATGGAGAACAGAAGACTTTGATCCTAATCCAGCTAACACCTATTACTAAGGATACTGTGAGAAGATTCATGTCCAGCACTGCCAGTTTCTAATCTGTTTTGCTGGAAGAGGTTTAGGTAGCAGCTCAGTATCTATCTAGATGGTCAGGTAGACGGCCTCACAGAAGGAGAAGGCAGAGAGAAAGATACTTAGAGATCTTAAAGGTGAGTCATGGGACAGCTACCAAGTCTTAGGGCTGCAGGTGCCAGTGGTGAGTAAGCAAACTCTTACTGATATCACTTTTGGTCCTAGGATCGTAAAATATGCTGAGAATTGCCTTCTGACCAAGGTTTCATTGCGACTGCATCCTGTGTTTCAGACTAGTGCAATTTTTACTCTGTAAATACAGCTCTCACCTCTGATCAGCCTTTAAGTGGCACTGAGTAGTCATCAGCGAGGCCAGGTGTGTTCTTGCTTACCCACAAATTCTGAGCAGCTGATGTGCTACCAGCTTCCACAGCAAAAGCTCAGGATGAGCAAGGACACCATGCAAGGGTAAAAACAGCATTCTAGAAAGTCAGTTTTAACTCCACAAACACTGATGTGCTTTTAGTAAAGACACTTTGGCCAAGAACCTGTTTCGAACAAAGTCATTCACTGAGAAGCTCAGACAGGACTGAGCTTGGTCTCAGTACAGCACAGGTTGAGGGTTTGAGAATAAGAAGTGAGGAGGAAAGAGAACACAATGTCCCATACCTATTCTTGTAGCCCTCGGAAAGGGTCCGGTGTCAATAAAATACCCACACTGTTCTTCCTCCACATTGCAACAGCCACTCTACAATGCAAAGATGTATGTTCCAGTCTCCTTTTCGTATAGACTCCTACTAAGACTGGCATAAACAAAAGCCCACCTCCTAAAAAACTGCCAAGCCAAACGCAGGTGCTTGGGACCTGACCCACAACAAGTCCAATTAATTCAGTGAAAAGTCTCTCTTCTCCAACACAAGAGGCTCTTGATTTAGTCCCTGTGTTTGCAAGAGGAGCAGTAATGAAGGGGCAATCAAAAGCGGCCAAATGCTGTGAATATTTAAATGCCCCTAGGCAAGCAATAGTCAGTCAAATGCTCAGACGTGCATACAGTAGAACAGAATCAGAATAACCTGCAGATGTCACAAGAATATTCTAGCCAAGCAAGGACTGGATTTGAAGACTTTGTTTAATGGAGAGAAGAGAGTAGGAGAATGGACATATGCACTGAAACACTGCTAGAAAAGTAATAAAATTAAATTTATTTAAACCTAGATCCTATATGAGTCTTGAAAATCAATACCTAAGCTTTTCCTTGAATGGAAAGCAAAATCAAAATCAAATTGCTTTAGCCTGAAGGCAGTGACTAGAACCGGGTCACGGCCTGCCAAAAGTTGGACTCAAAAAAAATAGTAACAGTACCCCAAGCTAATGGAAGCTCACACAACGGAATTAATTGAGGGCCCACTCTATACCAGCACAACAGATGCCAAATGACCCTTGGCACACTGCATGTCTCCTTCTTTGTGCCCTGAGCTGACACTATTTTTTCATGCCTTCAAGAACCTCTGTACCAAGAATATTGATATTGTTCTATTGCAGCAAAGGAACTGTTCCTCTGTACTGTTACCGAAATCATGGCATCGGCTCTAACTAGTGATTTGCTAAGCAGGAAGAAACAACGTACATCACTATTACAAAAAATGAATCTGGACCAGAAATAGTACAATACATACTGGAACAGAATCACTGTTTGTATAATTCTGAGCTGGAATTTACTAAACAAATTTTCAAATACTCACTCTGTTATTCCTACTACACTAAAATATTCAGATAAAGTCCAATGTTGTAAGTTGGAGTTGCTCAACCAATTCATAACCACTACATCAGTTGAACATCTGGCCATAACATCTGCATATATTGATGTATGCATGAGCCACCACACGCTCATAGCCAACAGGTTCTCAGTTGATGGAAAAAACATCTTTATTTTCATTAAAATAGCCGGCAGAATGATTTGGTTTACAAGGTTACTAATCTTTACACAAGATATTTCAGTTAGTAGCATTATTGCTGAATTAAGTGTATATGTATATTCACGCTACCATTCATTTGTGCCAAGATTTTGTTTAGTACATAAAAGCACCTCTACTGGTAGAAGTAAGTATCCATTTGACTCAGGACTTTGTCCCTGAAAATGGCTGAAGCAAACACGTAAAAGAGAACCAGAGTAGTATCTTCCATTGTGTTCACTGGGCTTTTTCCACCAGCTTCCATTACAATTTGTTTGTTAGACTTTAGAGGCTTTCACCAATTTTTCTAAGCACCTATGTTTTAACGCCTTTTTTATATTTTTGGCAGCTACAACAATTAATTTTATGACTAGGTATGCTATTTTAAAAACTATTTCTCTATATCAATTGCTTTATAGTTTCCTTAAGTGTTTTAGTTCTGTTACAAGAATTACAGAGCAATCTTTCACTGATCACCATCTCCAACCCCTTTCACGTGATATTGTTCTCTCATTCTCTCCTGCTCGTTCTCTTGCTCTCTCACTCATTCTCTCTCGCTCACCTATTTTCCTACCTGAATTATTCTAGTCTAATCCATCACTCTTCATACGAGATCCATTCCTACTTGATAGCATTCTCACTGTCGTCCACTTCTAGTTCTACTGTATTTTTTTGAAACAGCATGACCTGAACTGCACACACCAAGCAGGGCCGCAGCAATACTTCATGCAAAAGCACATAATTTTTGTGATAACTCTGTCCAGGATGAGAGATTCATATGCACGGAGAGGCATTAACACGCTAATTAACCTATGGCTCAGTCACTCTGGTGTTCAGCCTATAATACTTCTGCTCTATCCCTTCAAAGAGACTGGAGAGCTTCCACATAGCTCTCTTTATATAGCTGTATAGAGCTTTACAGGTCATTACACAAAGACATAGCTTTGTTAAAATGAGGTTGCCAACCTGCCAACCTTCACCACCCTCACACGGGACTAAGCGCACATTTTTAAGAACATGTATTAAATAGTTGTTGTTGCTAAAGCAGAGATCAACCACACCCAAGATTTGCTGACCCTTTCAAAAGGTGTCCCTGATGAGGCACTGCTGTACATTTTGTCTACATGTCCCATTAAAAACAGAACTGCTTCTTCATAACAAAGAAATTCATTACTCACAGACAACAGGCTCCAATTTCCTTCACTAGTAAATACTAGGACAAAACTGAACAACTTAGGTTATAGGATTAAACAAACACTCTGTCCAGGTCCATTGGAAATACCAAACTCTAAAATACAAATGGGACTCCCCAGCAGTCTTACTAGTGAAATAAACATGTAATCTGACAAAGCACCAGCAAATCCGTAGTGCACAGTGCCATCTTTCTAACAATGCACAGAGCCAGGCTCTGTGCTCTGGGGAAGTCAGCAAATCCCAGTGTACTCACAGCCACTATTCAAGATCGGCTGCGTGGTGGGAGTGTATTCATACAGTAGTTTCAGTGATTTGAAAGCTTTGTTTTCATACTGACAGGCGTACATGCGCAGAGCTAAAACCACTGCACTGCTGTGCTGCTCCCAGACAACCCTGCAGCATATCCAAATGACAAAGCATCTTAATGCTTCAGGGTGATTACAACCTTAAACATTTCTACAGCCACTGGTGAGACTTCACAGTTGCTTCATGGTCCTACAAAGCCTTTTCAACACTTCCAGCCTACCCCATGGATAGCTCCAAGGTATTTCTGCCTAACTACCACCTCATGCGTTCACAACATAACCACAAGCATGTGCTCAAATTCACCCATTAGGTGGGAAAGAAAAAAGGAGACTTAAGCATTTCCAACTTTAAATCACTGTTCAGATGCCCTCCTGAAGGGACTTAAAGAACAAATTTCACCACACTACCACCTTCTTTCAGCCCAACCCTCCGTTGCCGTCCACACCAGTAGCCTCTCTCAACAAGTGGTCCTCTCTGGTGAGAGATGCTGAACGGTAGCCACATTATTTCATCCTATTCACATTTCCTACCAGCCCAAAAAACACAAAAAAGGTGCTCAGTCAACCCAGAGTATCTAGCACAGAATCAGCAACGCTGCATTTCCTGAAGGGTGAGAGTGTGATAACTGTCCTCAATGTAACAGCTAGTACATGAAAATGTACCAATAGGTAGTTCCTCCAGTAGCAGAATCAGTAACACGTCCTCCAGGTATGTCTCCTGTTTGAGACTACTTGTTTCTAAAAAATACAAGCTCCAAATTATGGTTTCTGGGTTCTTACAGTGTCTCTCGCTCAGCTCTCTCTAGATTCTCTAGGGAGTGGCTTTACTCTACAGTTTCCCTCAGTGAGAACAATAATACTGTTCTACCCACCAATGTGGCAGCTTATCTTCATGAAACCTTACTGGAACTTGATGTTTAGGGACCTAAATCCCCAGCAAATTTGACCAAAACTGGCTGCAAAAGTTACTACAGCTGAGAGTCAGGGAGAAAGGCAATGTGGTCACACACACCTAGTTTTCTCAGAAATCCAGTCAAAAAATTCAACAGTTAAAATATATGAATACTAGGAACTCATTTGCTCCCACCACAGTATCATTAGACATAAAATGGCATACTGCAATTTGCTGCACACTTTTAGTACAATCCTGGCTTTTCTGGCATAGTTACCCTGCTGTATAACCAAAGATAGAAAAAAAGCTACCATGCTGCCTTCTGTTAAGAGTGTCTTCCAGAATTTATTTTTCAGTCTGGAATGGAAATGGAAAACTACAGAAAGTTTTACAAAGTTTAAGTATGCCTAAAATATCCACACATATTTGCTTGTGCAGAAAGAAAGGTTTAATATAAAAGGGGGCCTACGGAAAGAAGGAGTATACATTATAACTTACTTGAAAAATAACCTATAAAAACAACAGCTATTTCCCACCACAGTTTTCCCACATTTTAAAATTTTCTTCCAACCTAAGACAATTAGCTCAATTATCTACATTTTTCACATAGTCAGAAGTTCTGAATGTTCTAAACACAAATATTGAAACATTTCATTTGAGATACCTGAACTATTGAAATATTTCATTTTTTAAATTCTCAAACTCAGTCTGGTGTTTCTACACTGCTATGTCAAAATGCTACATTTAGGTAGCACACTCTGAAAGAATGATTTAGGATGAATTAAAGGTGGTATTTCTGCCTGCTTGAGCTTCCTCAAAAGATTACAAAACAAAAGGACTACAAATTAGCTTTTGGAGCAACCCTGCAACCTTCAGACAAAAAATTACATACAAATAAAAGCGAGTCAAGCATCACTGGCAGACTAAATGCCAGCAGGAGTAATACTGCATAATATTTAAATACATATATATGTATCTGTATGTGTGTGTACACTATATAATAATATATTATTATGTCATATAGCTTAACTATTCAAAGAACCAATCCAGAATAATTCACTAAAAGCCAGAATTAAATGCATGATGTTTTGGCAGTTTCATCTGAAACCACAGATATAGCCCTTTCTGTGCAAACACAGTGACTATGCAGAGGCATATAAACTATATAAATATAAACAGAGGCATTCAGCACTTCCAAGCAAATGGGCAAAGCAACATGAATTTTACACTACTTGCATCTGAATCAATAATAACTCTCCTTAAAAAAAAAGTCATGCTTTCTTGTTTCAGTTTTATTACATATTCTTTGACAGAAACTTGAAAAGATAGTGCCTAGTCTCTATCTCTGTCCGTGTTTAATATAAAGCCTTTCCGTAAAATTATAGAGATCTCTCAAAATTCTTTACAAATCTAATTAAATATTTGGCCCCACTGCCTCCATTATGGCTGTTCCAGAAGCTGCAGTTCTCATTGGCTTAATTAAGAAACCACCTCTCTTGCTTAAACTTTCTTTTTCTTTATACTTTACATTCTGATGCATGTATAACCATTTCCTCTTATCCTTTGTTCCTCTTATCCTTTGCTGCACTAAATGGGTTATGTCATTCTTAATATTGTCTCTAAAACAACCTGTCTGTTCTCTTTATCTTTCTAGCGCTCCTTCTCCCGATTCAGTAGAATTGATCTTTCTTAAATGCAAACATCGAGATCAGAATAGTTGAGGTCTCATTACAGTGTAATGACATTAATACTTTCCTTAAAGTACAATCCTAAGAAGGGACAAACAAAGTGTTGTCTTTTATCATAGTTGCATCATGCCAGTGGCTTATTGCCAAAACCAGACCAGGCAATAGTCATTGTCACACATCTTGTTGAACTGGTTTAGTATGAATTATCATTTCCCTTCAAACAAATTGTTGGCAGTCAAATCACCAGGTTTAACTTTAGCAAGAAGCTGTTGGCAAATTCCACCTACAGATCTTTAGTGAGCTACTGTTTCTGTTTTGTAATACATCTAATCAACCCATAAGAATGTACTGCTCTCCCTTTTTCCTTGGTGGGACCTGCAAGAATTCCACAGAGCTTCAGAAATCTCTTCTACAGGCCTTTAAGTACTCGATCTTGTAAGGTGGCTATGATGGTATGACACTCCTCCTGTGCACTCACTACATCTTGTACTTGCTACAGCTTATCTCTGTAACCTCATACCTAAACAACTACTTCTCTGTAATGTCAGGAGGTTTTGTTAACATGAATTTCAGGCAGCTAAGCTCACAACTGCTAAAATACAAACCTGTGGGAATAGCCATCACCCACGTCATCATTTCAACACCATGATTTCCTCTAGTTTTCTACTGAGCCATTTACTGAAGAACTTTATCTACTACAATGCCAGGGTCCCACATAATCATTCATAAAAACCCCTTCTTGTTATACTACTAGGAGATTGTTGGTTAGTATGTTTCTTTAAGATCAGAAAAAGATCAGAAGACTCTTCTGCTGATGGGAGAAAAACTGTAATTACGGTTTCACAGTCTTCCTGCATCTGACTGGGAGGTATTCATGCATCTGTATGTGATACAGAGGTAATACTCAAGTAAGCAAACCTCAAGAAGATCAGAGATTCAGAAGAGCCAGATGACATAAAAGCAGTACTCGTTTATTATAACAGTTCAGTCCCTAGGATAGAGTTTGTTGCAGAGGAAATACCCACTCTGAGGGAAAGCATTTTACATATAAATTTTAGAAGTGCAATCTTAAAAAAAAAAAAAAATAAAAAACCCAACAGAACAACAAATGAATAAAGATACTGTAGATACTGTATGTAAAAATAGCTTATTTTGATGAAATGTAAGAAACCTAAGAGAAAAACATATGTCGCTTTTAACTCATCATCCAGAACATTTAAGTCTGTAGAAAGAAATGTCGCTTATAATTCACGTCCTAATTCATGAGAGTTTAGAATTGAGAACTTATACCCAATTAGAGAAATCATCCATACACTTAAAAACGTGAGAGTAATTATAAATCAGCATTTAAAGACCAATGTATGGAAAATGTAAGCTTAAGAAGTTTGGTTAAGAAAATCCAGGTGGAGAGGAGGCCACTTGATAGAAGCTATCCTACTACACAGGATGGCCACGGTATTCTTGATTGTTGGATATACAGGGAAATGAAGACTGAAGATTTGTTTTAGGTAAGAACACAAACGTTTTCTCAGATTGTATTTTACTACTAAGCAAGAGAAAACTTAAGCTTCAGTATAAACTATAACCTTCCATAAACTTAACACAGAATTAGCTATACTACAAGGTGTAAAGGAACAACTGTATAGCCAAGAAGAATAAGATAATGCAGCAGATTTGTCAATACAGTTAATGCTCCTTGAAACATGGGAACCACATAAGGTATGATGTAACAGACAATCCAGTGGGAGTGGGTTTTTAGAGGTTTTTCTGAAGCATCACTTTTTTAAAGTATTCTGCCAAAAAATAAAGTTTTCACTAAAAAATCCTCTTGATTGCTGTTAAGTAAAATAACTTTTCTGTAGCAATTTTCGAGTGACTGTTAGAGAAAGGCCCAACAAGAAAAAGTATTCATGAAGTCCTACCTAATTATAGTCTAATCCAGAATCCGCCGACTACTCCTATGAATTCCAACAAGGTGTACACCTCTGTAATGTTACTGAATGTGAAGAATTAAGTACAGTGGTCAGAATAACTACTAATTATTCTGCTAGTTATTTTACTTTTAAAAAGAGGATGCAATAGAAATGACCTGCTGCAGCTTTGCAATCTATTGCAATTCTATAAGGTTGAGCAGAGGGTCATTCTCTAATTCCAGTGATTTTTGACAAAACCGATCAGGCTGTAGCAAGAGATACCCAGCAAAACATTCTTCTCCTCCTGCATCATAGCAGTTTGAAACTGGTGACTGTTTTCAGCGATTAAAGGCCAGTACATGCTCCCATGATATTTAAAGTCACATCTAAGACTTAATGCTGAGACCAGCATGACGACACAGTGAAGAAGCAGTTCTGAATTTCATTGCCTGAGGACTTCTGCTTCCTGTGTTGACCATCCTTTCCTTCTCTCAAACAGTAACAATCACCTGAAACCAAACAGGGAGTAGAAGCAATACATCACCTACAGAATACAACCTTCAGGACAAGCTTCCACCTAAGAGAGGTGACTAATCACTGACCACACAACTGCCTAGAGCACAGGCCTGTGAATTTTATTGCACAAATGTAAAGATGCTCATAGGGAGAACTAACCTGAAGAACCCTCCACAGCCTGACAAATCATACCTATTTTGTGTGTTAAAGAGATCTAAGTCCATGCGCCCTGTGAAAAGTGGAACAGAATGACTGCTTTTAGCTGTTAAACTCAATAGGATTCCTGTCTACATTTCCTAAGAGGCATGCTCTACAGAAAAATAGAAATCCCAAATTCCCGTGCACTGACAGAGCCCAGAGCTACCCTCTGGTGCCTCTAGGTCATGCCTATAGACCTTTTCTATCTTTACTGCCCAGGAGAACTACACGAATCAGAATATATCAATTTACCTGAAACTAAATACATGAACTGAGGGGAAAAATAATTTAATAACACCACTTTAGGAACCTCCATGGATTATGGTTGGCCTATAAACCCTCAGAGACACATAACTTTGCATTAGAAGTTGCCTGCCTGTTGAAAAAAAATAAATCAATTTAGCATTACTTAAAAGCAAATGTAGTCAGAGTTCATATACATACCCTCTGCTTCTCAGGGTCAACGTATCGAATGCCAAAATAGTCTTTTTCCAGCAAGCTGTAATAGTTGCAGATGTGATCTATGAGAAACTGACCTTTAGTTTCCCTCTGTAAAAAGAGAAAGAATTGATAGATTATTCTGAGTATTCTGAACTTGCTGTCTATAAACATTAAAAACATCTAATCAAAATGTCAAGGAAAATGGCACATAAAATTTGTTGTTATTCAGATGAGGACGAGGATCTGAGCATTCATCTGCTCTAAAAGATGCAGGAGATTAGTGATCGATACACTCCCTGCACACTCAAAAATAAATTCATTAGGAAAATATCATCATTACTCCTGCCTTAGGAAAACTCATGCTAGTTTAACAGCTGCACATTTATAACATTTAACAAGTTACATGTAACCATATTTCCACCTGATGCTATAATGGCTAACAGATAGCAGTTACATATGGAATTTTGAAATAGTGTGTGTTTTTTTGTATCCCCCAAGTTTGCAAGCAGTTTGGGCAGTGAGCACCTTATTGAATCTTTACACAATGCTCACAGCAAGAGAGACCTGATCCTTAATTCCCAGACAGCACTACAATACAAGGAAGAAATGCCCAAATGACTGAAAGAGATGTTTTCATCTTTTCATTGTCACTGGGTTAACTACAGCCTTGGGGAAACTTACTGCACAGACGATGCTTAGTTAACAACCTCATTCTTTATTTCTGCTTTCTTCAGTCTCAGTTCGGTGTTTCATTACTCCTTGATCTACTGCCTGATATGGAGAACCTATATGAATTGTCACATTTCTTCTGATCCAGCTAATGTGATTTTATTTTTTTGTTCTGAATTGTGATGTGTGTATTAACACCGGGTTATGCTGTTCTCCTAAAACAGCGCACTCTAAGCAGACAAAGTTGCTTCACTACATCACAGTGTCAGGTGTCTGCATTTCTTTCCGTCTATCTGTCTACCCTGGTCCTGCACCGAGACGTCTCTGCCGTGGACCTGGTAGCGAGTTTACAAGACTCTACCCTTTGCTGACATGAAATAACTTGAACTTAGCTCTTTAATGCCTACAAAATAGAAACTACACAGGATATGCAACCACATTATATTAAAAAATTACTTAATTGTTCCTCCAACTGACTCCCTGAAAACTTCAATGCTATGCCTTATTCAACCTGTCTTTAAGAAGCTTACAGGCAATTTAAACCGTAAACAGCATGGCTAGGCAAAAAATGAACACATAGCTCCTGCATTTCTCAAGGCACTTTCCAAAATTGGACATTGTTATCATCTGCAATCACATAGCTGCAGCTGAGGCAAAAACAGCGCCATGACCTGTCTGAGGTCATACTCTAAAGCACAAAAGAAGCAGTGGCCTTGGGACCACCACTGCACAGTGAGACCTACTGCTTCCCACAGGAAAAACGAGACACGTTTCAAGACTGGAGTGTTAGACAAGAATACAATCTCTGAACTACTGCTCTATTTTCTTATCTTCACAATTAATAAGTAATTCTGATACAGTTGCTTTTTCTTTTGCCCCCATCACTGAACAAATAGACTAACTAAATAAACAGCATCCTCAGTTAAGGCACCGACAGAGCTGCACAGCCCTTCCAGTGCACTGAGGATCCTGCGACTACCCCCTTCCCAGCCAAATGGACCTTCTCTCCTCCCAAATTCACTTCCAGCCACAAGGGAATTGCTAATTTCTCTACAGATTTCTTTTTCCTATATGTGGAGGGCTCTGCTTCTCTTCCTACTGCGTAAGCCATCTACTTCCACTACTCCTTCCTTGCTCCACCTTCTAACTCCTATGTATTTACCCTTCACTATGTGTCCTTTAGTCTTCCATAAGCTGCTGCTTGCCTGGAGCATATCACTGCCTTGTCTGCATCATGGTGTTTCTGTACTTCGTTTTCCTATTTTTAAATGGCCAGTGTCAAAGAATGTCTACCCAATTTGTATGTTTTCTGTACATGCTCACTGAACCTCATGCTTTGCGCCCTGCACTGCTACCTTTTTTCCTGTAACACAGCTGCAACGTTTTTTCTCCCACAATAGTTTATTTCCAGCCGCAGGACATTTGAAAACTGACTTGTTTGCTGTTAAGAGTGGTTCACGCATACACTGACTTTTTTGTTATACTGTACCCAGTTACAAGTATGGGCATAGAGAAAACTTTCCTCAAAAGGCAAAGTCCTTATCAAAGATTGAAAACTACAAAAAGAAAACTGCCACTCTCCCTGTGACTGATTAAAAAAGGTCTACACTTAAACCATCTCATCTCAATGAAATATTTTCTAGCTTAAAATCTTAGAAGTGTCTGCAAAATTTTGTGACCATACAATAAGTAAGACCGTCAAAATATTAAGACAAAATTGCACAGTGACATTTCAATACAAAGGCAGCAGGAAAAAAATTGAACACAGATGTGAAATTCAAGTTGCACACAGTTTTAAGATGAATCTATAACGAACTAAATAGAACTGGGGAATAACAGCTATTAGGTGACTCAGGCACAGTCAAATATGAACATAGATTTTACTGACAATAGTGTACAAAAGAAATCCAATTTTTAAAACACTGGAAATGAGGAAAACAGGCTAGTCATATTTTCATCTTACAACATTAGAGGCTGCTACTGGAAGAAAAGTCAGTAAATCTACTAACTTGTATAGGTTCACATTCCAATCCATTCATTTAACAAGTCCTTTGCTTCACCCACCTAAATAATCACAAAAGTTTTCTGAGTTCTTGAGAAGGCTGATAAAAGGCTGGGGCACATATGGTGTTTTTCAATCCAGTAACAACGCTCTCTTTCTAAAATGAATTGATGCCCTAGTTTTCTTGCTTGAAAGATAGATGACGGAAATGAACCAAACAAAAAAGAGCAAACGAACAAAAGTCTCCGAGCCAAATTCATGCTCTAGGAATCCTTAAGCCATCCACAGATAAATAAAAGGGACTAGTTAATAACCTCTACCCTTGGTTAGTATACACTTCAGTTAATAGCACCACTCAGTCAGGCTTTGAGTTCCACGTGATTCATTACCAGACACAAAAAAGACTCAAGATGGATAAAAGCGGCTAAATAGGCACATACATAATTTAAAATGAATGTTCTCATAAGAAATACTGTTCTAAATGCTCCACTATTATGCTTTTTAAATACCTGAAATCTGAAAAAAAAAATCAGATCATAACTGATACACAGAGGAAAATACCCGATGTGGCACAGAGCACTGCAAGTCTGAATTCATAATAAGTAGCGCGGCAAGAAGGATGGGCAATGGTTGTTCATTTTGTTTTCTGCAAACAGCGTCCGTAAACATTTCCTACATTTCTCTAACAATGCTCCAAATTCTCTTGAGCTTTAGAATCTGATGATCTTTCTTGTTGCCTGCGTTCTTTGATACGCTTACTACATATCATAGTACAAAAGAATATAATAAATCCAAAGCTTACTCTCATTTGTGAAAGAATACGTATAAATTAAATTGGGAACTGCCAGTCATCTACAACAGAGCACAAGAATGGATTTGGGTCACAGAATAATGAATATAAAACATTGCTTGAAATTACAGACAGTTGCCGTATTCCTTTCCAACTAAATGATCGTTTAAAAAAAAAAAAAAGAAAAAAACTGAACAAAACCAAACTCCAAACCCTACTGTATCAATGAAGTACTTTGCAGCAATTCAGAAAAATATTTTTATGCTACATTTCAGCATGTTTGTCAGAACATGAGAAAAATGACACTATTAAAACAGCCATTATTTGAAACACTTCTGAAAAATGTCAGCAAGAGACCACAGGAATCTGAGAGAGAAAGTCAAGTCAGATTTTTTAATTTGAAATCTTTGATAATTATACCATAGGTCACCCAGAGGTCATCAACTATTCTCAAGTAGAGCACACCAACCCAGGCAGAAGTAAGATTGTAATTAATACATTGTTTCCAATGAAAAAATACCAAGTTAAACAAGCCACTCTTTTCTAAGTCCATTAATTCAAACACAGTATCTGGTTATCTCAACTGAGATATATTTCTTTCAGATTTCTGTAACCTATAATCTATGAAAAGTGTTTTTCAAAATGGTCTTAAACAAAGCTCTATAATGTAGCCATTCCACACACTCACATATAAATAGGCTTTTGGAGATTCCTACAAACAGTTTGAGGAACGACACTCTGATTTGCTTAGATAAAAAGGCATAGACAAGAACGGTATGATTCTCCTAAGGCTGAATTTGAATATCTGACCTTAATACCATTAAAATCCCACAACAAACTCCCAACAAGGGATATAATACCACGTAAACGACAGAATCCCTGAACGCAGAAGGTCAAGTTGCAAATAACTGTTAAACTCAGCTTTTTAAGCTGGATCAAAAGTTTTCTTCTCTACTGAAACAAGTATGTATCAAATTAAACGAGCAGCTGTTGCAAAAGAATAAAGCAAAACAAGGGACATTCTCCATTTCAACAAAACAAGAAAATATGATTATACAGAGTCCCCCACTGATGGACTCACAGGACTACCCGAGTTTCTTCCTCAGCTCTGGGAATTGAGTAAGACACTGCAGAGATGCTTCATTTTCACTACTAAACACTATTATCACAGCTTCCATTTCTGCAACTCTGCAAACTCATGACTCAATTCCTTGGTACTTCCTCTGTTATGGAGAAACTAATCCAAACAAAGATCTCTGTGGCTCTCGAGCAGTTTCAGTCTAACACAATACCCCTATCTTGGGCCTGCTTTGGGGATTTCTTAGCTTTTTTTATTCCCAGTTTCTTTGTGCAAGTTAAAAAGCAAGGGAGAATATATCTTCTCCTGCCAATTTATCCCTTCTCCGATGACGTAAAATGAGACTACAAAACATTTGTGACTGTTTCACAATTCTGAAAGTAAGAAAACCATTTATAGCAGCTTAAGAGTTTGCATTCAGTGAAATGTCTTCCCTATTTGCATTTGCTTCACTGTGGAGTTCTGTGTCTATTTATCTGAATGTCGTCACAAGGAAGAGCAACAGTCACACGCAGATTAAATACAACCCTGTTATCTAACCACTGAAGTCCTGCCAGCTGTGCTTATCTCCGTCAGGAAGCTACTGACATTACTTAGAGGTGGAGCCGAGTCATAAACACAGTGTTTATTTGTACCAGGGATTTCAATCCTCATCCCACAAGTGCCTTTACTTGTGCAAACGGTTCCGAACAGTGACTCTGCGTAAAGCTGCTCACGTACTTAAGTGTTTGCAAGACTAATGTATATTCACTCAAAAAACCAAAAGTAAGTAAATTAAAAGGACAATTAAACCACTATTTCTGTTTAAATAAATGGAAAATCCAGGCTTTCAGGCAAGGCAAGACTGACTGGCTTTGTATGACTGTTTTCTTTAGTGTGTAACATATTTTGAAGTTCTATGGATATAAAAAAATTAAATACATGAATTCAAGAATAATCATAATACCATCACAGAATAAAACCTAACCAGGTCAGAAAAATGGACAAAACCAAGAAGTTCCTCTAAGGCAAAAACAGAATTCGAAAAGAAGCTTTACCCATTGAAAACTGAAACAGTATAGTTGACAATACCCGACAAAAATTATAAAAAGCAACAGAGATTTACAGAGCTGAATTGCCTCCTCAACTGCCACCTCTCACATTTCTGACTTCTCTTTGGACATCCTCCTCCAGTGATGAGATCCTATTTCTTCTAGGCATTTCATGAGAGAAATACCTTGAATCCCAACAGGCACACGTCTTCCAGTTCATTGACAATCATTGTACAGTTCAGTATCAGGGCCTGCTCTCGTACACAGAAGTGTGGCTGTAAATGGACATCTGCATTGGAGCATGGAGCAATTCTCTCTTCATGTCAGTTTTGGGACAGCTGTCACCATACTTACATTTGTTTCCAGCGGCACAGCAAAAAAGTTCACTGAGCATCACCGTTGGACTGGGGAACGTGCTACGGGAATGGGACCAATTTAATACTAACCCTTCAGAGCTGAATAGGGAGGACGGCTAAGGACACAGAGAAGGAAGGCAACCTGGCATGCCCAAATTTTGCAGTATCTTCTAGATGAATTTTTACATCCCGCCCGAACAGCGACATCAAGAACAGAATCCTCATTCTGCAGCAACCGAAGGCAGCGAGGTGAAACGGGCTCAACTCCAAGCTGGCAACATTGGGCCAGCTCTAACCCTGCCAACCTTCAGTGCCCTGGGCAAGTTTCTTACAGCTCTTCGGATTTATGTATTCACTGAGATTACAAATGACAGTAACTACTCACAAGACAGATACACAGACAACCTCTTTGCCTGTTTTGCTGCATCTTTGGAAACAGTAACAGGAATATCCTTCTGTATATGTTTCACAAGAACTGGGCATTGCATAATGCCTTCAAAATATAAAAAACAACTAAAAACATGCCTGTTTCATTCCTCAGCTAAAATGCTATAAATCTTCAAAACTATTTCTTTCTGCTCTGAGTCTACACCCTCCAGCATTTTAAACTACTTGAAAATGCACTCAAGTCTATTATACAGCACTTAACTGGAAAATTTTCTCAGTTGTAAGAATGGCCAGCCATAATTTACTTTGTTGTTGCTGTTAAAATTTCAAAATAAAAAAAGACAACAAACTTTTGCTGATACAAACTGAGCTTGGAACTGGTAGACTTTAGTTTAGAAGCAAAGTACTTATCACAGAATTTTCTTTTCTTTACGGTGAGGAATTAATTGTATTTCTAGAAACCTGAAACAAAGGGAAAAAGATCAGTATTGATAATTCTTAATGAAAAACACAAATAGTAACATTGCAATAAAGAAGCTGGCATTTACTTAATTACAACAGTGCCCTTCCACACATTATTTTACATTAATTACCTCTTGCAAATTATATACTTCATTGGTATAGTCAATTACCTAACCATAATTGGTATCAAAGTTTTCTAACTCTAGAATGTAGGGGAGGATGGATTTTTTTAACTTGTGCCTTAATACATTTTGTTATGTATAAATTCACTCATTTCACTTCACGATGTTATGAAATCAGATTTTGTAAAAAGGTTTTACCTGCATATGTCCAGATCTTTCTAAGCAACTCCCATCACTCATCCAGCCAAGCAGAAAGTAATCAAAGAATGTGCTCTCAACAGCAGAGTTGTCATTGTCATTGTTTAACTGAAGGGGAAAAGTGGTACTCTACTACATTGTTGGAAATCCAGCCCCAACACCATCCACTTATAAATGCCATCCAGGTGGGCTGACTGAGAAGACATAGGCTCAAGAAATGGCAGGAATGGAAGGATGTATGGGAAAATCCTTCTCTAGGGAGGAGAGTGCCAACCCAACACAGTAACACACAAAGCAGAAACACACTTTATGATACAAAAACATACTGCGGGAAGAGCTATACCTGCTTTTATTTATCTACTAGCTTCCTGAATAGAACTCATGGAACATGCATCTCTCTCTAATAAGCACCATAATAAGATAAGCAACCAGAATACCTTTCCCTTAGTTGCAATAATTTCAGCACAGATCTTTCCAGACACATCTACTGTAGAAACGCATGGTGATGCAACAACACCGACTCACTCAAAACTAACAGAAGTAAAACTTTAGATTTGAATTATCATCTTATTTTACCCTAATTGGAAGCAGAAAAGACTTTCAGGGGAAAAAAAAGAAAAGATGTGAATATATGAGTGAGAGCATTAGACAGTTAGTGCCCATTTTATTTCATAGGGACTTTAGCAGCCACTACTGATAACCTATGCACAAAAGAACACTTAAAGCCCGAGACACCAAACTACCTGTACTCTTCTGGTTTTAGAACTCCTTTGCTAACCTGGAATAGGTTTTGAAGAACATCATTCTTACAAAGATATCAGTCTTTAAACTATACTTTTTGAGGCCTTAATCACCAGTTGAGTCCTAAGTGCTATATATTAATTAATAGAACTAAATACTAAAAAAAAAAAAAACCACAAACCAACTTCTTCCTACTGTGTCATCTAGGTAACAAATATGCAAATAGATCTCAAAGATAACAGAGAAAGCAAAGAACAAAAGAGAGAAATGTCTATACTGAGAAGAAAAGAAAGAAGTGGAGAGCAATTTCAAGGCTGTATGTGTGAATGCAGCTGTGAACACTCTGTTACTCTTAAATGAAACTGCACGGCTAAATGTACACAGGAGTGAAAATTTACCCAGAAATATCTGCTGTAGTGAGGTCAGAAATATATCTGTCAAAGATGATTCCTCTTGTGTGCTACCTTGGTTGGGAAATGAAGAGGGTTATTCAAGGTTACTTATTTTTCTTCGGTTTTGCACTATTCATTTCCAACAAATGGACAGCTTTGTCCACACGACAGCGTATTTTTGCACTGTCTCGAATTAGAGGTCATTGTAGGATGATATTGGTCAAATAATAAAAGATTAGTGGGAAAAAGAAATAATCACACCATAGAAAAATTGCACAATGCCAATTCCATGCAATGAAAACTATCATAAATACAAAATCATATGAGAAATGAAAACTGTATCCTACTACACAGTAAAACTTGGATGGCAGGAGCGAACGCAGATAACAGCTTTCACATAATCAGCTCTCAACCTCAGTGCTATTCTGCAAGCAAATTACTCTGACTCGGGAGTGAATTATAAATGACAAAAAGAAATATTTATAGTTCACATACTGCAGTTCTCAAAAGTCACCATCAACCAGGCAGGCAGGCACTGAAGAAACCACAAATGCAATATTCAGTTACAGGGCTCATCATCGTTTTCTGTTACTCTGCACATGGGCAACACTTGATCATTTAGGTTTTATGTCCCTGAAGTGACGGCCTTACAAAAGGCTTGCAGCATTAACTGCTCACTTCTGGTAACAGCTTCCATTAGTGCAGCATTTGTGATGCTATCTGAGGTAGTATTGATTTCTTAAAAGGAACTGAGTGCTTCTGTCGACAAATCTATCATTTCATTCAATATCCATCACTGTTCAGAAAAGCTAAGTCTGCTTTCCCTCTTGCATCCTCAACATCAAAACTAACTTGGAAGACACACCTAGGACACATCATCATAGCACATCTAGTAAAGCCGATGAGAGATTTGAAGAATGAGTTCTCAGCCCTCACCTGCAAAGCAACCTAAGAGCCAAATCAGGATTTTGACAAAATTACCTAACATTCCCCGGTACAGGTGCTGGTCAACAATCCTCCCTTGGACCCATGCATCACCTAATCTCTTCAGTGGGTTCAGGAGACCCAGCAAATGAGGCCTCCGCATATTCTGCTCGAAGTACACGTCTGTGACTATGCCTTTTCTAACAGATACACAGCAGTGTGCTCTTTTTATACAAAAAGAAGTATTTTTAAAAAAGAAAAACCACCAAAAATACTTCTAGCCAAAGAAGACACTTTCCTGAGTACAGGCAGAAGAGAGGATCAGCGTGGTGTGACACAGCTTAGTTAAGCTACTCGCAAGAAAGCAACCAAGTGGTGAGGGGCAAGAATGCTCAGGGCTCAGCTGAATGTTTTGAGCTCCAACCACGGTGAGCATCATGCAGGAACAGCCACAGTGCTGTTTCCACACCAGGTGGGAAAAGTATGACCACAGCAGAGATGGGTGAGTTGGAAGAAGAGATGAGCATTGTAGGGGAGCTGCTGTTGCCATAGAGCGGTTGGTGCCCATGTAAGCACTGGTAATGGCACCTCAGCTGGTCTCCCTCGCCCCACCAGCCTGGGGTTACCCTCCATGTTCCTTCTCCTCTCACGGAGCAATACAGCACAAATGCTTGCAACCATGACACAGGGCGTGCATACACTGGGTGAGAGGGAAGGAGAAAGAAAAGGAAGATCATGGAACATAATCCCTAGAGGGAGAGATTTCCTAAGTGCTGAATCAATGCCCATTTGAAAGGCTATTAGAGTGATGTGTGAGGCCAAGAGCTTACATAAAGAACAGAATATAGGACTAGATATTACGGGAATTTGATCTATTGTTATGTGGATTGCTCCAGAAACACTAGCCCAGCTGTGTAGTCAGTGGTCCGGCAATATCAGCTCTGAAGCACACTGAATCTCTACAAGTGCTGCAAATCACAGATAATGTCTCCTGACAGACAAGACCCTCAACCATGGTGGTGAAGTCAATAGCAAACCCCAGTGAACCAGCTGAAAGTGTAACTCATACAGTAATGTGATGCGATAAGGGCCTACATAAAAATTTTTTACTAACTGAGGATCCTCACCGTGCTATGCACTTGAACTGTCCAATAGTCATACCCTACAACCATTCATGCCTCAGAGGACACCTGTCATAACACTTTCTGAGGATATCCAAAAAGGTTTTTATGGATTAGAAGAGGGTGAGGATGCACAAAAAGCTCTTCCCACCTCTTAGTGATTCAGAATCCATCAACACGTTTCTTCTTTCAAGTACTCATTTGCTCACCTGCCCAAGGTAAGGAGCTCCTTTCTGAGAAAACTATTTCATCTTTCTTACTACTGCACTATGTTTTCTCACTTTTCCCACGTGTTCTGACTGCAGAAATTTTCTAACTTGAAGGATCATGTTAGGTCATTTCCAAGTTGCCAAAGTGTTTTATTCCTTTACTCTCTTTGGGCAAACCGAAAGAAAAAATTTACCGTGAAACACTATTTCCAAACTGCTAACTAGTGCTTTATAGACACATATGCATAAATACATTTTCCTGTCAGAAATAATTACATAGAAAAGAACCTTACATCAATACTTTTTCCTCCCCTTGTAATAATCCCAGCTGTTAAATGTTTGTTGTGAAGGAAAACAAACAACATGAAATTTGTGAGATTAGACATCCAATCTTCAGAAAAGCAAATTTATGGTAGACTGAAAACACTGGAGAAATAAGTCCTCCAGAAGTACTCCTTGGACATAGTGTCTACGTCACTGCACCTTAATGGTATTTAATGAAAGCCAGCTATTGGCACCAGAGGAGAAACTATTCTCTCTGTCACACAAGGTTCTGTCATTATGCAAAAAAAAAAAAAGTTCCCAGTTCACAAATTTTTTTTAGTAGGAGGAGCTGGACAGATTTTTTTCTTTCTTTCTCTGTTTCTGGAGGTCATTCAGTCCTGAAAGCCGCACAAACTGCCTCATTAGCACTACCTAAAATAAGACCTCCATTTGACAGCATAGCCAGTATTCCCCTTGCATTTGTAATCATCACCTCACAAAATTTCAGCTATGGTAAGCTTTTTTTTTTATTCTTTTATGAGCAATTAGATATAATCCAGATTTAAAACAAAAAATCTTTCTGGATTTCTTTTCAATGCCGCCACAAAAGACATGACACATTTTAAATAACGTCTAGCAAAAAATCCAAACAGAGTGTTCTACAGGCTTGTTCCATTAACCACAGCTATCAAAAAAAAAAAAAAAGATAATTTACAGTTCCCATAACAGGTTAATTGTTTCTCCCTTACCAGATTCCACTTTTCTCCCTTACTCTGTCAGATTCATCTTTATCTTTCTGGTCTGTGCCCAGACTTCCTGTTCCCACACACTCAGCAGAGACCAACGGCAAAGTGACCTAGCTTTTCACCATCTCAGTAATTGTTCTGTTTTCTACATCCTTGAGTCATGGTACATATCGACACACTATTAAAATGCATCGCGTTTGACAAAGTTGGGAACTCATCACACCTGCTTCTTCTCAGCAGTAGTTATTCTTTTATCTCTTTTAAGATCTCCACCCCCGAAATAGACCCTGGGACACTGCAAAAGCTTCTTACACCTAGTAACCAGAAAGCAAAGGCCTGAATTACATACCAAATGACAGCTGACTTTTCCCAGGGCAAACCCTGACCTCGCGGAAACACTGTATATGTCTATTCAGGACACAATTTGCTTTATTTGGTATTTATAACATTTTAGCTTTCTGCCGAAACTAAAGAAAAAAAGAAAAAAAATACTTCAGAATATATGTTTAAACACTGGGAGTTGTCTGACGTGTTCCGCAGTGGCTAGCATTTAAGAAAAGCACTGTAAAGTCAATCAGTTTATTGCATATAATGCAGAGGATGTTTATGCGCAATGACCAGTTTCCCTCAGCTATCCAACACTGCCTACTGCAATTGAACACATGTGGAGGAAAACTCATTAAAACAAGAAAAGACCAGAGGAAGAAACTGAACGGGATCACCTGTGGTGGAGTGGTGGATAAGAAAGACATACAGTGAAAACTACATTATGTATGCAATTAAGCGGTGTGTGGTTGTCCTAAGCAAGTCTCTTCAGAGAACTCAAATTTTGACATGGAATTTTTTTTAATAAAAATAAATAATTAAGTGTCTTGTTTACAGGTATTTAAGGATAAATGCAAATTTTTGGAAATAAAGTCCTGTTCTCACACAAGTGGTTAAGTGGGTAGGGGGAGACCTGTCAAAAAAATAAAACATACAGTAACTTTCACAAATATATTGTACAGCTAGTTCCTAGGTCACCAGTTCCATCAGAAAGGTCTCTCCTTACATTCCTGTCACATTTAGAGTAAAAGCAGAGCTGCAGCAAACATCAGGACAAAACCTGGGCAACTTGACAAAGGAGTGAACAGCTTTGAATATTATCTCAAGATAAAAATTAAGTAAGGTTTTTTTTTTCCTCCCCTCTAAGAGTTGAAATATCTCAGCTGAACCTCTTGTAATTTGGGAGCAGACCAAGGCTACATCTTCCCTTCTCTTCACCCAGATCATCTGTGGCTGCTACAGGCTGATGTGGAAAAAAATTCTCTTAAAAAGTCTCTTAAGAAAGAGCTAGAGCCAGCCAAGGCTGACATGCAGAGCTCTGACAGCTTCATACCTGCTGTGCCAAAACTGACTGCAAAACCTCAGAATGCAATTATTTTATAATGATCCTCTTTTTCAAAACTGGAGAAGTTACATAAATGGGCAGATGACACCAAAGAAGAAAAGGTACCTTTGTCTTACAGCACAAGGCAACTTTCTGGATTTCTCTTTCTGCCTGACAGAGAGCAGCAAAAAGGACTTTGGCGAAATAAAGTGAGAAACAAGCCAGCATGGGGATGGGCAAGAAAACAAGCAGACATTTCAGTAACCTTGCACCCTTCCTGTGGGATGCAGCAACTATCCTTAGCTGTATGCCCTAAGAACAAACAGAAGGAAGGGAGAGAAGCAGGGCAAGACTTCACCACCAAGTGCACTTCTGTCCATAACCCAAACACACCCATCTCCACGTGTTCTCCAAAGAGCCTTAGGGAAAGGACTGGACTCCAAAATCAGCTGAGAGATTACCAGAGTTAAGCATAACTGTATCAAAGACACATGATACCCAGTAAACCAGGATGTATTCTTCTAGATAAGGTGGAAGATCTCCTTTTTTCCAAGGCATTTAAACTTTACTGCAGGAGGGACACCCCACTCCTGTGCTGCCCTGTCCCACCAGCTGGTCTTCTCTAACCCTTCCCAGTCCTGCCCATCTTCCTCTTTGCCATGCAATAGCAGGCAGCCAGTCAGTCTCAGTCCACACGGGTGGGAAGAGCACATCGAGACACCCAACGGACAATACACTCTGCAGCTTTGTCTTTGCCACCTTCTCCCAACAGAGACCAGAAACCCAAGAGTGAATTAACAACACTTGGCAAGCTCTGGGCATTTGACTGTAACAGACACTGAGTTACAGGCAAGGCATATGAAAGCAGGCATAAGTGGCTAGCAGCGCAGAACTCTCACACAAAAACGAACTACTGAAGGACACAGCTTCACAGTGTGGTTGAAAAGTGTTTCAATAGTTACATGCTAGTATTTATTTCTACATATGACTATCTACTTAAACAGTGACCCCACTGGGTCTTGAGATATTAAGATCTTACAATAGCAATGGCCAATCAATCAAAAATACTGACCATTATCATGTATTCAGCTTATAAAAGGCACTTCCTTTTCTATCTTACAATGCATCTTTGGTAACTATCACAGATACACACCATACTTTTTTATGCACATGTGTCTATACACACATACAGACTTTATATATAAATATATAAGAAAGATGTCAAGAAAAAGAACTAAGGATTCTATAATTAGAGAAGGCCATTAGATCATTTGGCTGTCTGTGTAATTTGGAATACACAATTTTATCCAATTTATGTCTCATACTAGCCAGCTTTACCTTTTGTCAAGCTCAATAATTGCATTTTTTTCTACAGCATGTCTTCAGCCGAGGCAGTCAATCTTGATTTAAAGCTTTAAAGAAAAAAAAAAAAAAAAGAGGTGGAAGATCCACAGATTCTGTTGCTGTCTTATTCTACTGAATTCCAAGCTTTACAAAGCAAAGTTGGAAAAAAACATGCTTTAGTTAAACTGTCAGCATAGCACCATGGAGAACCGTAATTCCATATGAACATTTTTTATTAAAATAAAAATACTGAAAAAAAGAGCTATCTATATAGAACAATCTCCTTTGATCAAAAGGATTTAATGAAGGACCATGATCTATTTGACAGCATTCAAAACCTGTTATTTTTAAAGTACATATGCTGTCATATTTAATAACATCCACTTTCTCAACGAACCAGAACACATTCCAAAGTTTTAAGCACAGCTTTTCCTTAAAGTTTAAAAATATAGTTTCATCCTTATTTTATTGAGTCCCTAAAAATCTACGAGCTGTCAACTTGAAGCACCATATTGGGTGAAACTTTATACAGACCAACGAAACTACAGACTTACAATATACATGCACAAGAATCTACTTCAAACCTTGTTTTTCAGCATCGTTCTTTAATACGATGTAAAATTTCACCATCCCAACAGCTTCTGATATTTTGAACAGCTGTGAAGTTTCGATACCCTTTCTCCAAAAAGTATGAAAGGAACAACAAAGCATTCGAACATTAGGAAAATCCCATATGATAATCAGTTCAGCTGCCTAATCTATGCTGAAAGTAATTAGCTTGCTCTATATGTCATTTTAGGGGAGAGTTACAGGCTTGTAGTTGCGTATAATTGTGGGACAAAGCCATTATTTGATGCAAGAACAGCTCTGCCACGTCCAGTGAGTTTTCAGCCCCTTGCTCAAGTATAGGATCTTGTCCCCATGCATTTCGGGCACTCTCTCCATCCCCAAAAGCACATCTGGCCTGACTTGTGCAGACTGCACACACGCCACGGACCTCAAGCAACAATACACACAGTTGCACTAAAGCTCCCAGAGCAAAGCAAATTTTCCTGGACTGGTGCCTATTGCTCTGCCCTCTGACAGCTGATGCAGAGCTAGCACCAAGGACAGAATAAGGGGTTAGAATATCCCTTTTGTATTGGCACCGGAAACACCCATTTCCAGTAAGTTTATGACAGATAGTGAAACAGAAGGCACGCAGGCAGCTTGCCCTGGGACGAAATTGCACACTCCCACCCCCGAAATCACAGGGGACCAGATGTCGGGACCAGATGTCAGCCCCAGCTGTGCGATGGTCACGGCTCCTGTCTCACTGTGGCATGACAACTTTCTAATGTTACCCTGCATCAGGGGGAAAAACAAGCACAGTTCCTCCCTCCTGGCAGAAATCAGGGAAATCCTCACAGCCATGTACGGAATGCTTGAGTTGAATTTTATATTTGTCAAGTTCCCTTAAAAAGGCTCAGCTAAGAAGGAAACAGACACAGACAACAGATCCTGCCTACAACAGATGTCAATTCCACCCACTTTAGACCCTGTGTGGCCATTTCAAACTCCTGTGTTTTAATTAGAACATTTCTCAGTTTACTTCACCCTCCCTCATCTGCTGCTCTGAACCCTTGACTCTGCCAGAGAGCTTTGAAATTACCAGAAAACTAAAACATAAAGATTCTTCTACTTGTGAAAATCTTATCAGATAACTACATTGTGCACATCAAAAAAAGACTCTTGAGAGATTAACCTAAAAATTCACACACTTGTTCCAGTTTCTTTCTCTGATCACCAAAAGAAAAATCACAATATTCCAAAACAAGTGGTACAACAGGAGCAGGCCTCAACCTCTCAGCTGCACAACCAGGTAGCAGCCATCCTACCTTTCTCTACGACAACATCTATCTCCTTTTGCACATTACCAGTTGTTAGGGGTGATACTAGTGGACCAACAATCACAGCCCCCACTATTGCATTGAAATTGTTGCGATATTTGATGTACTCCTGAAAGCTTCAGCTCCCCTAAAACTGCACAAGACTCCCTGACTGAACTTTAAAAAAAGTGACAAGGAAAACATGCACCCCAAGCCAAGGAAAACCCACCCACTCCCCTCGAAGCAAGAGAAAGTGAAAAAAGAGGCAAACTGCATTGTTTATTTAAATACAGTTTGCTTTTCTTACAAGCCAGTCTTGCAATTTTAGGGGCGATTTTCATATGCTTGGTATTGGCAGTATTGGAAAAGAATAGCAAATATGCTGTATGACATGCAGCAAATGAACTAGTGCAACCAAAACAGTATCAATAAACAATGAGCCTTCAACAGCATCCTGCCAGGACTACATAAATTAGACTCAACTCGGCCTTTCTCCTGAGCACAGAGATATTAATCCATGTCAAAGACAAAGATTCAGCTTTCCTAATGCAATACTCCTCTGCCTAGACTGTGAAAAAGCAAACATCTAAATGTAATTTTCATCTCAGATCTAAAATTTTAAATTAAAAAAATGAATATATTTATTACAGCATTATATCTGATCTAGGAATGAGTACGCAACATTTTATTGAGATGATTTAGTGGGTTCAAACAATAAAACAAAAACTCAAACCCCGTTTTGCTGTGAATATCATTATTGCTTTCAACTGCAGCAGCAAGACAATATAGAAAAAAATCTCCTGTCTGAATGCTACACCAACTGCATAAATAGCCTTTATTCTGATAATCTACAATAAACACTTGATAATCTTTTCCATTTCATAAATTTTAGTGCTTGGTAGTAAAAGTTTAGTGACAAATTGCCTAGATCTAATGAATTATGTTTTGAAAGTTTTCTGCCTTACCTACCGCTTTCCTTCCTGTCCATTTCTTTCTATATCTGCAAAAATAACTGTATTCTACTTCCTCATGTTTTGATGCCTATTTTGGTATAGTGAGGAACAACAGACTTCCAAATCCTTTTCTGTTATGCTCTTCTAGCACTGAACACCCTAAAATACAGCAATAAAAACATCTGGGGGCTTAGTTGTATTATGAATCTTGATAACCTAATCATTCATCCATTCCATCCACTTAACGCCAGTATTTCAGTCAAGAATAGAGTCTTGCTCCAGACTAGCCTGAACAATGAATCAGCCCCTGTGCAAAGAACTAGAGGGTAAATTCTTATTAACTTTTCATCTTAATAAAGGACATTATGATTGTCTGCTGGCGATGAAACAAAAATAAAATAAAAATAGGTATTATATAACCTCACTCCTCCGGAAAGGAGCTGCATTACGGATGGGCCAGCAAATTTGTCTACTTACAAGAACATCTCATGGTTGCCTAGTACATTCATGGAAAACATCTAAATAATAAAGTTACATAGATTCTTTCCAAGAGCAAATTTATTTACTCATAAAGAGAATAAAACGGCCAAGAGCAACAGCACTGACTGCCAGAGCACGTCTCCCCTCAGAAACGTAACTACGGAAGTACTCTCGCTCTTTCCTACTATATGTGTCCTAATTAAGAAAAACCCTAACCCCACCCCTGCCCAAAGCACCACAGAGCAAATAAAAAGGCAAACTGCAAACTTTCTTGCCTATGTTGGCTTGTCAGAGAAGATCACTGAAAATTCAAGATTGTATTCTGACCATTAGTCACAGTCCAGCATATCCTAAAGAACACATAAAGGAAATATGGACAACATTTGTATCACCCAGCCAGTCATTTGGGTTACAGCCCAGGACACGCAGATCACTCAAATGTCAGCACCCTGTATAGTAACACAGGGCAGAGGAACACAGAACCATCCCAGATAACAGAGGAGGGAAGGATTGCAAGGGCACTGCGGAATGCATACAGCAACGGTCAGAGCTTTGTCTTGACAATTATTGAGGCTGGCTCTACACCAGCTTTACCAGTGAGATGATGGAAAGCAAGGACAACGTTCAAACATTCAATGTTAACTCACTTCAGGGTGTTCCATGCCTAAAGCACATAACAGTGAGAGTGGCAGCAGAATCAGCATAAAACAACATACTGCTTCCACCTCAGTAACACCAGCTTCTAGGCTAGCATTACAGACTTTCAGGCTATGATAACAAATTTGTCATGACTTTCAAGACCTTATGTGTGAGAAGAATTTTGAGAAGTTTACTGAACCCTTGTGAGTAAATAATACAGTTCACTATAATTTCAAATTGCATGTTTAAAATATTAGCTCAAAGGCTGATCTGATTTTAGGGGACACCTCCTGCAAAAGACAGTATTTTTAGGTCTTTTTTTACACATCCTGGACCCCAATCTGTAAATCTTACTGGTTTTACTTCTAAAAATTCAGAGCTGAATTCTGCAAGTGACAAATGCTCCACTAACTTCACATTTGATAGAGCCTGAATACGAGGGGGCAAAAAGAAAAAGAAGCACACACCACACAGCACTTCGCAGTCTCAGACTAGCATCTCAGCCTACAATGCAAGTTGCTATTTGCGCATCAGAAAAGGACCTCTTCATGCTAATTTATGGACCTCAAACTTGTAAACAACTCCTAAAGTGGAATAAAGAGTTCAGTACTAATGTTCTCTTGTCTTGGTCTCCATAAAATTCAAGGTAAGGGCAAGCCAGGGTCACCGTTTCTTGTGTTTCTCTTTGCATTAACATGCTTACCTATTCTCTTTACTCTTGGCTTTTTTTTTCTTTTTCCTGTTTTCAAAGTGTTGACGTGAGATGCAGCGCTGCACAGCGTGCAGGCTTCTGAAGGTCTGAAATACATGTATGTATCATGGTAATACCAAATACATACATCATGCATTCTCAGGAAAAAGTGTAAGGAGGTACATCCTGGGGTGCATTCAGAAGAGTGTGGCCAGCAGGTCGAGGGAGGTGATCCTCTCTCTCTACTCTGCCCTGGGGAGGCCACGTCTGGATCCCCGTGTCCAGTTCTGGGCTCCCCAGTTCAAGAGAGACAGGGAACTACGGGAGAAAGTCCAGCGGAGGGCAACAAAGATGAT
>VZSC01000065.1:31738-60282 GCA_013398225.1 Steatornis caripensis | reverse complement strand
GATGGGATGGGATGGGACGGGACAGAATGGGATGGGATGGCATGGGATGGGATGGTCAAGGGTCAGTGTGAAGGCCCCTGGGCTGGGGTGCTGGGCAGTCCCTGCCTCCCCGTGCTGGCATTCTTGACCGTGCCAGCACCCTGCCAGGGTCTCTGGGCAAGGAACAGGCAAAGGGTCTGCTTGAGACCCCCAGGCCACCCGCCGGCTCCTCACCACCCCACCGGGGCCAGCGGTGACCCTGCAGCCGCCAAGCCCCGCGCCAGCCCTTCTGCGGGCGCCCATGCTGCCAGGCACCCCCGGAGCCACCGCCCCACCGCAGACCGCCGTGCACTGGACCCCTCAGAGCTGCTCGCCCCACCGGGACCCCGTGCCGGCCACGGTCCCTGGGGACGTGGGCCCTGCCGGCAGGGACAGGGTGTGAAGCCACGGCNGGATGGGATGGTCAAGGGTCAGTGTGAAGGCCCCTGGGCTGGGGTGCTGGGCAGTCCCTGCCTCCCCGTGCTGGCATTCTTGACCGTGCCAGCACCCTGCCAGGGTCTCTGGGCAAGGAACAGGCAAAGGGTCTGCTTGAGACCCCCAGGCCACCCGCCGGCTCCTCACCACCCCACCGGGGCCAGCGGTGACCCTGCAGCCGCCAAGCCCCGCGCCAGCCCTTCTGCGGGCGCCCATGCTGCCAGGCACCCCCGGAGCCACCGCCCCACCGCAGACCGCCGTGCACTGGACCCCTCAGAGCTGCTCGCCCCACCGGGACCCCGTGCCGGCCACGGTCCCTGGGGACGTGGGCCCTGCCGGCAGGGACAGGGTGTGAAGCCACGGCGCGGGGTGAACGCCAGGTTAATCTCCCGTTGGAGCTTCCCTCTGCAAACAATAAGACAATGCCCGACCGGGGGCCGCCTGCGTAACCAGCGGTGCGGAGGGGAAGTTGTAATATTTGGATTTAGCACTCAGTAAATTAAGGAAGAAAAAGGAAAAAGCGCTGGGGGTAATCAGAGCGGGGCTGGCCCCACGGCCATGGCCCCGGGGGGCTCAGCCCGGCCTGGGGCTGGCTGCTGAGCAGGGCCAGTGCCCCCGAGAGCCAGCGCAGCTGGGCATGGTGGGGAGAGGGGTCGGCAGGGGACACGCATGTCCCCCGCCATGGGGACATGCAGGTCGAGGCCTGGGCGCTCGGCAGGGCTGCGGGCAGCGCTCGCGGCAAACCCGGCATCTCCTGCGACACAGAAAAGGGATCTGGGCCAGGAGCTTATTTTAATCCAGACCTGCTCACGCTCATGGGAAATGAAATCCTGTTTCTGCAGCTGGGGTGGTCAGGCAGGAGAGGGCCCCGGCAGGGATGGTCACCGCCAGCTGACAGCAGTCGGGGTGGCAGGGGTGACAAATAGAGGGGGCTCTACCCCAGGTGCCTCCCCTGCATGGGGTTGTTCAGGGGCTGCGTGGTGCGAGGGGCCCCTCTGAGCGGGTACGGGGGGGCCGCAGGCCCCGCAGCTCCCAGCAGCCACTCAGGGTCAGCACGGGGGAAGGGGTGTCTTGGGGGGTGCTGAGCCCCGTCCTGCCACAGCACAGCCCCCTCGCCAGTGAGCCCCGCGGCGGCTCCTCAACCAAACAGGCACCACCGGCAGAGATGGTGCCGTGCTCTCGCTGGGGCTGTGCTGTGGGTCGCCCCTGCGGGCGCCCGGGGCAGGGACAGCGCTGCAGGGCTGGGCTTAACCCCTCCGAAACGTGGCGGGGGTCCGGGCTGCCTTCCCACCCACCAGCAAACCCGCTCCCCACCAGGGCAGAGCCCTGCCTGCCGTGGCCCTGCTGCGGTGAGCAGGGGCCCATGGAGAGCCCAGGGCTGCTGGATGGGGGGTGCGGGGCTGGACCCCACACCACGGGGTCTGAACCAGGGGCTTGAGAGCACTCCATCCCCCGCCATGCACCCTGTGCAGAGACCTCTCCTCACGTGGGGACCCCAGGGTGGGGGTCCGGTGCAGAGCTGGCAAGAGGCCTGGGACAGGTTGGGGAGAGGCGACCAGCAGCGGCACGGGAAGGCCTTCGGCACACAGCCGCGCGCCGGGAGCCCATTTCCCCATAACAGGGGCCGTTATCAGCGCCGAATACTCGGAGCGGTCCCAGGGGGGACCTCCAGCCCTTCCCCTCCACCTACCCCACCGCTCTCCCGCTCCGGCCCACGTCAATGCCGCCGCAAAGGTGTCGGAACAATCGCCTGACAAAGAGCTATTTTTAGGGGCCGGGGCTCTGAGCGAGGATACGGCCCGGCCGCTGACAATGGGGGGAAGGGGGCCGGGCTTCCCCCGTGACCACTCAGCAGCAGAAGGATCTGTAAGATTTCCTCGATGACCCAGGCCCGTACAATACAAGGAAAGCGCGAGAGGGAGATACCCCCGCCAAGACGAGCTGCTCCTTTACCTAATGGGAGTGACCCGGGGTGAGGGGCTGTGAGATTCGGGCCAGCAGCCTCCCACGGGGCAGACTCCCACACCAGCAGGGAAGCGGGGCGAAGCGTGGAAGCTTTCCACGAGGCCGTGGCTGGGGGGAGCCTTGGTGGTGCGGGGCCGGGATGGCTGCTCGTGCCCCACAGCAGGCGCTGAAGGGCACAGGGGGCTCCGGGCGGGGGGCTCGGACACGGCTCCAGGGTGGCTCCCAGCTGTGGGCACCTGCAGCGCTTGGCCACCGTGGCAGGGCCACGGCCAGCCCGGCGCTCCACGGCCCCAGCCGGCCGCGCTCTGAGGGTGCCCCGCGCCGGGGCGTGCTCCTGCCCTGCCGGGGGGCTCGGTGCGGGTCCAGAGGCAGCAGCAGCGGGGTCGGGCTGCGCCCCGAAGCGCTTCCTCCTCCCCGGGGTCTGCCCCGGCTCAGCCAGCTCCGCGGACCGTCTGCTCCGGCCGCCCCTCGGCGTGCAGCTCAGCGCCCGGCCGCACCGCAGGAAATCGGGGCTGAAAACGTGAAAAGCAGCGAGAGAAGGTCTCGGGGCCCAGCTCGGGCCCAGCCGCAGGCCCTGCCCGCGCTGCGNCGGTCATGTCTGCCCCGCCGCCTCCTGCCCGCGGAGGGGGCCTCCGTGCCCCCGGGGCGGGAAGCGGGGCCGGGGGGGCCGCCTCGGCCGCCCTCAGCCTGGCCCGGGACGAGCTGTGGGGCCGCGCGCTGCCCCCGGCCACGCACGAAGGGCAGGGCCCCACGACGGGTAGCCCTCCCCTCCCCCGGCTCTCGAGTTCGCACGCTCGGGGTGGGGGGATGTAGGGGTTAATTTACTTGAAACGCTCCGTCTTCCGTTTTCCTCGCCCTGCCCAAAAAAGCAGGGGGATGCGGGGTGCGCAGAGGGGCAGGGAGAGGCCTGCTTGTTCTTGCTCCCAGCCCCAGCCGCGCAGGGACTCTGTTCTGGGCCTTTCTGGGTGGAGGGGCAGGTGGCTCTCGCAGATTTCCACGCCAGTCTCTCTCTTCTTCGGCATGCAGCGGTGGTCAGTCTCGCCCCTGCTGTAATTTAGTTAATTGTGCCTTGGAGCCATGGGCTGTGTGGCTGTTGGTAAAATATGCTTTGTAAATGAAAGGGCAGATAAGATTATGAAACCCCACGTGTGTTGTTTGTCAGATTGCTTTATTCTTTCTTACCGAGGGCTTTGGGTACAACCAATAAAGTTTGGATTATGAACACCTAGTCATCGGTATATTTTCTGCTGACGGCAGCGGTTGGTCTATGTAGAGACTCAGGAAGGCATGTGCCTCACTACTGCAAGCTGAATTTACGGATCCTGAGCCCGCGTTGTTCCGTGGCGCAGTCCTTCGCACCCGTGCCGAGCCCTGGTACCTGCGACCGAGGTCCACGATGGCGCAGGGTTTGCGCTGTTCAAACCTGCCACCGGGTCGGGGTCTTGGAGAGCCGCTGCCGTGCCAGCCCTTGGTGCCAGACTGCAAAACCCGGTGCTGCGCGCGTCTCATTGGAGGTAGCTGTGCTGTGTGCTCCACGTGCGCTCACCTGGCTCCTGCAAGCTCTGTCCTTAGTGTGCTCTGTAAACGGCTTGGGAAGAGCAGCTCGTTCTGCTTGTGAGGGTTGGCACCCGTCAGAGGTGGTGGGGGGCAGCAACATCTTTTTAGAGAGAAGGCCCCAGAGAGAGCTGCGTTTCTGCTTGGGGGTGGGTAGCAATTTAGTTTGCTCTTTGAACTCTCTCTTTTCAAAAACATAAATTGCTCAAAATATTCAGGCTCAAACAAGAGTTGGTGTTCGCACCATGTTGCCAATCAGCCTGGTTGTTGTGGCTCTGCCAGTGCGGGTTCTGGGTGTAGCATAGGTAGGTGCAGAGGAATCTCCTATCCTGTGCATTGTTCGTGTTGGCGTTATGTAGAAAAGGGCAGGAGCTTGTGCTGGGAGAGGGGAGGCTGTGCTAGGGAAGATTTTAGGCAGGATTTGGGGAAAGGGTGAAGCTTGATCAACTCCTTAACTAGTCCTAAAACTAGGACTAGGGTAATGTTCCAGTCCTTACAGCACAACACCGTGCCTGGGTAGGACATACCAACAGTGGCCCGTCCTCTGTGGAGACACGTGCTGTGTCTGTAACTGGAAAAAAGAAGATTGGGGTGGGATGCGGCTCCCACGGGCAGAAGAGCGTCCACTCCGGCATAGCATGAAGGCGCTGTGGAACGTTAGTGGTGTCTTTGGTGGTTTGGAAGTGATCCTTCCCTTTTGTCTTGGCAATGGAGAGCGGTTTCCTTTTTTTTTTTTTTTCCCCCACTTTTCTCTGTTACCCGGTAATTCAATTTCTATTATTTATGCATTGTCAGTGAAACCTCGCTGTCTTCTGGTTCCTGGTGTGGGCGGTAGCAGAGTTCAGTGTACACGTCCTGCAGCTCAGACCGGTGAGCTTGCCGAGTCTGGTGCTGCCCGTGAGGAGTTGAAACAGGGTTGAAGAAGGTAACGCCAGCCTGGGAGTGAGGAAGGTAACATCATCTCGGCCTTGGCTGTAGCAAACGAGGGGAAGCTGATGTAGCTGAGTAGCTGGGTAATGAGCTGCGGTGGGGATAAGCCGCAGAATATGGAAAAATGCGGTGAGAGAATCAGATGCTGGAAGAGAAAGCAGAGACTTCCAAGTGGGAGAATCAAAACAGGTTCTTGGGGTTTGGCTGGGCACATGTGTTCACGGGTTGAGAAGAAATGGGTTCTGTTGGGAATGTGGCTCTTTGGAAGAGGGATAACAAGGTTGGCAGTAGGTTCTGGCAGATGTGGAAGGAATTGGATCATGGAATATCTCGTGAAATTAAGTGGAGTTTAGTTTTGTGCAGGTAATGGTACTCGTTTCCTTGAAAAAGGCTGATAAAATGTGAGAACGAAGATACAAACCTCTTGAGTGGGGATTAGTGGTAAGATACTGTTTCCTGAACGCGACACGCGGGAAGACTTCAGCATTTGAGATTTGGGGCAATTTCAAGTAGCGCAGGTTAGGTAAATAGAGATGAAGTGGGTTTGTGGCAGGAATCTTGGGAAGACAGGATGTCAGAAGGTGGTTGTATGTTCCTGGAGTGGTAGAGAAAGGAACCGCTTCTAACGTGATAAAAGGGACGGGGGTGTAACTTTTCAGAATTGTATTAAATGGCGGGTGTCCTTATACCTTCCACTTGTATTCTTTTTCTGCGTTTTCTCCTTACAGAACTAATTTTACCTTTTTGTCTTTCCTCATGTCCTCTGAGGATTAAGGAAGGCAGGAGAAGCAAATGGGTGACATTGTGGTGGTGTGATTAATTTCATGTCACATTTCTGAACAAGCAGGGATTTATTTCTGGGTTACCAGACCTGTCACCTCCGCTGTTCCTCCATTATTGAATCGCCTACATTACGGTACCTGTTTTATAAAGTGTCCGGGTGAGCTTGGTGCCATCGTAGATTTTACTGTCCCGTAAGAGTCCTGAGAGAATAAAGCCCACAGATTTTAAGCCCAGGAAGGGCTGCTGTGACTCAGCCTGGCTACAAACTTTATCTGGTTTTGACTGCAAGACAACTCTTGGGTGATTTTTCGGAGCTCGGATATCTCCTTCCAGGGGCTTCCAGGAGCTGGCTTTCCTGGCATATGCAGAACCTAATTGGAGAGAAGGAGTTCTCCTTTAGACCTAGAAAAACTGCTTTGAAGAGGAGACTGCAGCTTTCTGAACTGGCGTTAGTGCTGTTTCTGAAAGCAGAGTGTTTTTACAGGCTGTTTTTTGGACCCTGTTTGCCATTAAGGTGCCAAACCTATGTGTCTGTATGAAAGATTGATAAGAAATGGGCTTGTTAATGTGGTCATAGGGTCGATGGTTCACGGATATCTTCTGTTGCTCAGCTGTCAGCAATAGAGGAGCAGCAAAGCGAGCCTGACATGAGCCTTACCTGCTCTTTGTTCAGACTGTTCTGGACAGTTTTATTCAAACAAATGATTTCATTATCCATTTTACACTGCTGCTCGGGGAAGCTGAAGAGCAGGAAGGAGACTTAGAGTTCTTTGCGGTACTCAAGGCAGTATCACCACAGACTCCTATTTGGAAAGTTGTGATTTCAGTAACTTTAATTTCCCACAGAGGTTGTTTCTGAGAGGTAGATTTTGTCCTTCTTGTGACCGATTTCTAATCTTTAAGTAATATTACTGCTTGCAGGGCTGTCCACCTGCTTAATCTAATGGCTGGGTTGTATTATGGCAATTGACTTGAAGTGGATGGCAAATAAAACGTGTGCTAGATGGAAGTGGAAAATAATTTTGGGCCAAGGTGGAATTTGGCTGCAGGTTGCCAACTGGACGGTCATGTCTTCAAGTGTTGATGGTGACCCTAGAAAAATGAAGTTATTCTGTCTGTTTTTGCAGAGAAGTAGGCCTCTGCACTTGCACCTTCTGGAGCAACCAAAGGGTAAAGTAGGTTTTTTTTTTTTTTTTTAAATTAAGCTAAGCGTAGGGAGAGTCTAGCGTGTTCTGCAGTGTCAGGACGGAATTAGGTGCCAGAACTTGCTTTTGCTGGGCAGGAGAGGTCTTGCCATGTTACAAAGTGCCCCCAGAGCCCTCGCATGTGCACGGAGGTGAAATGGTGCCTCTCGCATGTTCTGGCCAAAGCCCTCGGAGGAGGCGGTTTCTCAGCGCATCTGTGCGCACGTGTGTGTGAGTTGTCAGTAGATCTTTATTTTTAGGGTTCAGAAAATGGATGAGCATGGACACGGACAACAAATTAATTTCCGGTGTAGCAAAAGCAAGAGCTCCTGCAGTGTTCCTTCTCTTACAAGTTTTGCCACAGATTTCTCTGTCTGTTACCAGTGTGCTGTTACATTTCAGCCTTGCCTTCTGCAGATTAAGCAGCACTCTGTACTCCAGAAGGAGAAGGAGAGGGCTTTTAGCTCACCAAGGAAGTTGTGCAGCATCCAGATTTGTGTCAACTCCGCTTACAAATTAAAAGTTACGAGTTCCGGTGTTCTAGAACGTATGGCATTCAGGCGTATGTCCCACATACGTGTCTTACCAGGCATATAAATGTATACTTGTCCTAAGCGGTGACTTAATGCTGCGTGGTGCTTTTTGGGTGATAGAAAGGTGCTGCGGAGATGGGCAGACTTGTCCTTGTACGTGGCCGATGGCGGTGCGGAGTTTTTGGCATGGCGGGGGTGGATTCAGCATTCGTGACCCTGCTGGGTTACACAGAGTGATGAATGCTGTGCTCACTGGGCCTCGGTTAATTTCCAAAACACTGGTGTGAAATATTAAAAATCTTAGTGAATACATTTACATCACCTGTGATGTCTAGGAGAGCTGCCTGGCCGGCTGTAGCTGTACAAACCCAGCGCTCTGTGCGTTGTGTTAGGGCTCCCAGTGCAGAATAGAGAGTGGTTTCTGGAGTTTAATGGCTGGGGGTTTTTTGTATTTGATTTTCAGATAGGTTGTAGCTAGGTTCGTCTTGTGTTAATAATGATGAGGTTTTGGAGAAGTATGTTAGAACTTCTACTTTCTGGCAGGGGGTTGCACTGGGTGTCTCTTGCTGAGCCTTCTGGATGCCACCTGAGCTGTGAAGACAGTTTGCGGTGCCTTGCCCACTTGATGGGAACAGCTGATCACGGGGGTTTCCTGAAGAAATAGCTACATGCAGCATGCGCTGGTTTATCCTTTGGCTCTGATGACTGTTCCTGCCTCTAGGAATTTCATGATCGGATCAATTAAAAGCACGCAATGTTTGCAGACGGTAGGTACAGTTTCGTTGTCTGCATTCTGGCTAAATCCTGCTCTGTACATGAATGATAGGAGTCAAATCAGCTGAACGACTGGCCTGTGAGTACTCTCTGCGTACTAATTAATGAGGAAAACAATTGTGTCACCTAGCAGTAATTAGGAAGGCAGAACTTTCCAGAGGACGCTGCCAGCTGACCCGCTGTCAGCTGCGAAGAGCCTGTAGTGGTGCTAAAAGATTCCCCTTCGTGAGCCTTCAGGAAGAGTTGCCTGGTGTTGCTGGGATCTCAGGAACAGTGGTTTTGGTAATTGATTTCTTGGAAAATACTGTCCAGAGCTCCAGCAGTAGGAGCTTTGGTTTTAGTAACGTTCTTAGAAGAAAATCACTTCACGTTGAGGCCTTGCAAGTGCTCTTGCTTTGGCACGGTCAGACCNCTGTAGTGGTGCTAAAAGATTCCCCTTCGTGAGCCTTCAGGAAGAGTTGCCTGGTGTTGCTGGGATCTCAGGAACAGTGGTTTTGGTAATTGATTTCTTGGAAAATACTGTCCAGAGCTCCAGCAGTAGGAGCTCTGGTTTTAGTAACGTTCTTAAAGAAAATCACTTCACGTTGAGGTCCTTGCAAGTGCTCTTGCTTTGGCATGGTCAGACGTAAAGAGATGTGCCTCCACAAAAATCCCTCCACTTTTCCTGTGCTCCCTGCTCTCCCTGAGCTGTCTGGGCCGGGAGGAGATGCAGGCAGAAGAGCATCGTCATCTGTTTCTGGTTCGGGGGGGGAGTGGGTGTCCTGGCAAGGTTAGTTTGGCAATTCCTGATTACATTCGTAGCCATTGTTATTTGATCGTGTCAAGAGTCTTCAGCACAGGCAGTAAGGATGTCCGCTGTGATTTGTGGGAAGCTGGGAACGGTGGCAGGAGAAGCCCCGCAGGCATGGAAAAGTGGCAGAGCTTGCACTCAGCTGCCGGGGCTTGGGTGTCTTGCTGAGGCCGCTGCCCACTGCTGCTACGCAGCCTTATTCAAGATCAGTCTTCGTGGTTTTGTGTTAGGAAAAGCTTTGCCTTTGCTCTGTGTGCTGTGGACTAGCTTAGCTCTGGAAATGTGAGGGAGAGTCCATGTTTTTGGGAGAGAAGTAGGAAGAGAAGGGCTTTTAAAGTTGACTGTTCTGTATAAAATCCTTTAGGAGACGGAGCGAGGAGCGTTCCCGTCACTGGCAGCCTGCTGCTCCCGGAGAAAACCCTGGCTGTTCCACCCCAGGTACACGTGCTGCTGCCAGTGCTGAAGTTTTGCCAAGGACAGTTGTCCAGCTAGGCTGAGATGCTGGGAGACCCATAGAAGGTCTGTGTAAGCCCCACTAAAATTTAGCTGTTAGAGGTCTGAGCAAAAATGAACACCATGCCTGGACTGTGCTGGAACAGCGTGTGGGCACCAGTGATACTGCCAGGGCAGGCTGGAGGGTGCCAGATGTGATGCTTTCCAGTTTAGTGAAGCGGGAGAGTTAAGTTTTCCCCAAGATAGCCTCAGACCTGTGGAGGTTATCATAAAGTGCAGAGTGAGGGTAAAACCATTTCGTGGTCCGTCCTGTTACTTCTGTATAGATCGCGACGCTCATTGCGAGGAATTTGGGGGAGGAACCGGTGAAGCTGATGAAGGAAGAGCCACTCTCAGTTCAAGAGAATGTTGAGGTCGTTATTTATCATGATTTGTTATTTCTCCACAGCTGGATACAACCAGCTATTTAAAAGAAATCTGGAAGATAATTTTGGTGGAAAAATGTAGTTTGAGCAGACTGTGCTGTTCCAAAAAAATACCAAGAGAAAAGTTTGGTTTCATACCTAAGGTTTTTTTAAAGTCTGCTTTTCAGTTGGTGATGTCCCTTTAGTAGGTAAAAGGTCTTCAGGAAAGGATGTAAAATGTCAGTTTTGTTAATCCAGGCTTGTTTCTATTTCAGCTATAAAATCCTAGGAAAATATAGGTTGCAAGGGACTTCTGGAGGTCATCTGTTCCATACTCATATTGCTGCAGTTCCAGCATCATAAAAATACGCGGCTCAGATTTCTGTTGTGAGGCAGAACATATTTTTTTATAAAGTTAGTTTCTGTTATTTCTGCCTTTAAAGGTAAGGTGGGTTTTGATTAATGTTGGCTGCCAGCAGGCTGTGCGGTAGTATTTAAGCATGTCTTGCTCTTTTAATCTCAGTGGTGTCTATCCAGTACTAGATGTTCTCCAAAGTCTGCAGAAGCAAGTGCTCCTTTCCTGGGAGGCTTACAGGCAAGGGATAAATGAGCTGTGTGAAGAGAATCATGATAAATTTTATCTGATGGTAATGCTTCCTCTCACTAATACAGCACATTATATACTCGTGATTTCAGAGGTTGGGTTCGAGGCATTTACTATGAAAGGTAACGGCTCGCTTGGAGTTGTGGATGAAAGGAAGGAATCACCTTTTGATCCAGGCTACTTACTGTAATTCTCCTCTTGGCTGACAGAGCTTTTCTTTTTTCAAAACGAAGCAGCTGTGGTCTGTCTTAGCCTGTTTACAGTCTTGGTCTGTCACAATCGCAGCTGGTAATGAGCTTACACGGGGAAAGTAGGAGTGAGAGGAAAGTGTCTCGACCTGTTTGACCAATCTGCACGCCTCACGTTCTCCTTTAGAGGAAGATGAGGTGGTCTGGGATGGTGGATCTGGAATTGATAGTGACAGCAGTATTGTCTTGGCTCTTTGAGTTTGGCTTGGTGCAATTTGGGGCCTATCTTACTCTGTTCGGACTGCTTTCTGCTAACTGAATCCGAGTTCAGGAGGGTTGTCAGTAATGACCATGTTTAGGTGGTGTTGAACGTAGTTCACTGACTTCATGGTGCTGTCTGGGTGAACGTGGAACGTCCTGGCAATGCACTGCTCCCGCTGAGGGCAAGTCCTGCTGGTAGCAGCAATCCACAGGAGGCCGGTGTCAAGCGGTTCTCGTCGTCTTGGGTGCATTATTTATACTCCAGACCTTATCCACAAAGGTCATCACTTGGATAGTGCTTGCAAGTTTCTCGGGACACCGGTCTGCTGGGAAGGTCTTGGCTTCCAGTTCCCTGGGAGTCTGTATGTGTGCCACGTCATCCTGGGGCAACTTCTTCGGTTTAAGGTTCTGAGTGAGTAACTGTCTGCTCGAGAGAAGCGCCGTGCCAAGAACATTTCCATTTAAAAGGAGACAGGAAAGATTCCAGAATCTCGGTTATTCTTGTCTAAAAAAAGGTGAATTTTACTAGAGGCTGTGTAGGTGTGTTTCTCAAACTAATTTGCATAGATTTCTTAGCTTTGTTTCGTTGCTAGTTGCCGCAAGTGGCTACATCTGTAAGGACAGAGGACGTAGGAGATTCCTGTGCTAATTGGGCATAGGTGCTGTAAGTGTGGGTACTTCACAAGAAATCAAGTCCTCCATGGGGGTGGGGGTTGCTGTTGGGAGTACAGATAAAACCCCTTTTTAAAAAGCAGGGGGTTTGTAACAGTGGTTTAAATTAAAATGTTTTAAAAATGAAATCCAAAGTAAACATCGAGAGGCTTTTTACTGTTTTATTGAACTTCAGGCACAAAAAGTGCAGCTTGCCAAGCTGCTCAGACAATGGGCGACTGTTAGAATAATTCAGACTTTAAAGAACTGATCTCTTTTACTTAATAGACCTTCCAATTAAAAAATTCCTATATGGTGGTAGCACAATTGGTTTTGTCTCTTGACTGGGGCTCTCGGGTGCTCCCGCGGAGTAATTATCAGTAGCACACGCAGTGCTGCGTTTGGCTGTGTTCTCGTGGGATTTTTTTGTACGCAGGATGAACAGGGTGTTGCGGGATGCTCTTGATAAGGACACTGTGTAAGAGATTAGCTAGTTGTCAGTGTGGTAGTACTTAAACGGCATTTTTAAGGGCAGGCCTTGGAAAACCATGCACCAAAGCTAGTGCATGGTGCTCACTTGATATAGCTACCACGTGAGCGCTGTTCAGTAATGCCTTCCCAAGGGGTGTCACCGCAAGTGCTAAAACAGAAGAGCTGTTTTCTGTCCTGGCCCTGGCAAGCCTCAGTGTGGAACAGTGTGTGTCAGACGGTAACTGGAAGCTTTGTCTTCCTCTTTCTGTGACCTCTGCTATATTGCCTACAAGCTCGTGGTTGTGTTTCCTAGTGAAGCATTGCTCTACCAGAGAAATTAAAATTTTCAGAGATGCATTGTGTTTTTTGGAGCTGCTCAAGACTACGCTGGACATGGCAACCTGATCAAATCGGATCTACTTTGACTAGATTATTTTTAGCAGTCTCTCCCAATATAAATTATTCTATGATTCTGTCATTAATGTAGGAATTAGTAACTGACATGTTCTGTTGGGATTCTGCAGAAGCAGAACTCATCCTTGGTAACAAGCTCAGGACACTCATCGAGGTGCAGTCGCCGCTCATACTGTCAATTTTTTGCCTTAAAACTGCAAGCTAAACTGACTTTTGCGTGACTATGCCTGTCCCCATTATTTGTCCCTGTTTGTGTTGGCCCCTTATGTCAAAGAGCATGGATCCACTGCAAAATTATCCCTGTGCAGGGGCAGTGAAAGCAAAATATATACAAATTCCTTAGCACTTCAGAGTAGAGTGAGAAGCTTTCAGGCAGGATAAGTTTGCCTATGTACAGAATGTTGCTTTAAAATGAAATTACCTGTGCAGACTCTCTCCTCTTCCTGTAGAAAGAACAGTGGACAATAATACCTGCCTTTATAAATAGGCATTGTGTGCCGTTCTTAGAAGCTGCAGTCGATGATTTCCTGAAAAAGCCCTTCTCTGAGCTGTGTGTTACAGCATACAGCTTGTGCTAGGCTGGAGCGACGTGACAAAAAATACCCGCTGTGAAATTTGATCTGTCTTTAGATAATGTGATTGATTTTTCTTTTTTATTATTCTTTTTTCCATGCGGAAACTGATCTTGCAGAGCTGGATGAGGCGGAGCAGTCACGTGTTCTTTATGGATACAGAATTGTGCTTAAAAATTAAAATTGCTAAGTCATCTTAGACGTACATAGGTTCAGTTAATTCCTGCACAAAGAGCGTTGGGCAGAGGAAACCAGCCAGGGCATCTCCTGCCAGAAGCACGTGGAATGAGGAGAAATAAAACCACAATGAAACTTTGAAATCTAATAGACTTCACTATACGAAAAGTGTTGTAGTAAACCTGCATGCTCTGTTAATGCCCAAGTACATTTTTGGAATATGCATCTAATTTCTAAGTGTCTGAGTCATGCCACATGAATGGTTTGAGGTGTTAGATGATTGTTGCCTAATCTTCCAAAAGAGTATTGTGTTAGAGAACTAACCTTTTGTCCAGGAATAGAGTATTTTTTTTTAGTAATACTTCATATTCCTGCATTAGCTGAACACCTGGCTGAAGCACCCCGTCCTTCCTTTATCGGGCTTGAGGCCTCAGCCACACCTCTGTCGTGGACTTCGGAACAGCGCCGTTTCCCTTTTTAACCTTGGGGCTGGATTACCGCAACCCTGTCTACCTGTTGCTGCCTTCAACACCGTTTGTGTAGGTCAGTAGGTCAAAAAATAACCCACACTGCCTAGGTCTGCTCCACCTGAGGAGGCTTGGTCCATGCCGGCAAGAGTCCTCGCGTACGTTTCTGCCTCTGAATGCAGAACCGGCTGCCGGTCAAGTTCTGTGACACAGGGAAGGACATGAAACCGGTGTCCCCAGGTCCTCCACCATCGTCGCAGCCAGTGGTTCTTGCTGTGGTCCTTACTGCAGACCTCCAGGAAATGGCAGGACGCTGCCTGCAGAGCAGGATTTTGCTTCTAGAATTTTCTTCTGGTGTGACGTATCCTGACAGCCTCAGCTAACTGCTCTGAGCAGATTTCTAGGTCTTTCTGATTAATTTTGGAATTAATGGGGCTCTTACTTCATCTGCAGTCTGGCAGTTGCCCATTTTCTGCAAAGGAATAAGATTGGCATAGCAAATAAATACATTCTATTCGTTTAGATTATAATTAATTGTAAGTGGACGTTGCCCACTGATCGAGGGCCGCTCTATAAACAGGGCTGTGTAGTCTCTGCCATCTGCTGTGCACCAAACAATGCTCTGTCGTGCTCCGATACAGCTTCCTTCCTTGTAAGTTATTTTGAAAGCTGACAAAGAGGTTCTTGTACTTAAATGTTTAAAAATCTCTCACTCCTGAAAGATTTGAGAGGTGCAAAGGCCACTGCTTATATCAATATTGTCCTGCCTGAAATAGAAAACTCTGGTAAGTTACTGTTGTCTGAAGTATTCAGAAATTAGAGTGTTTGTCTCTGACCTGCAGTGACTTTCTTTTGAGTTATTTTAACTAGTCTCAACAGTGATAAAACATAACAGTAAGTTTTGTAAAAATCACACTGTAAAGAGGAAGAAGTGGAGGTGTTTCCCGAATCCGTTGGGCAAGCAGAACGCAAAGAAACGTCTTCAGACCGTTGCAGCAGAACTTTTCTTTTGTGTTTGGGTACAGCATCGTAATCCAAGACAGATGCCACTGTCTTTTGGACAGGTGGATTTAATGTCTTGACTGTAGAAAGTTGTGACCAAAACTGGTGCCCTGTCCCAGCAGAGCTCTCCCGACTGCCTCGGTGTGTCGTGAAGCCTTCCGAGCATCCTGGAGCCATTTAACCCCTGAATGGTTCGTAATGACTAGCCTCTGTGAGACCTTCCCAATGTCCTTCCTTGTCTCACTGCTTGTTGGGGATGTACTTTTCCTCATGATAGTCTAATTAGCGTGGATGTAGCTTATCGCTATAAACATCCTACATCTTCTGGAGAATGCTGTTGTTTGTGCTAGGACATCATTGCATTGTACAGCGTGGTGCTGCTTTTTTCCTTAAGTGAGCCCAGAGACGAGCCCCAGCGGCTGCCTGCTCTCTAAGTCTTGCGCACTTCCAGGCAGGCGCTGGGTTATGCGTAGAAGCTGTCTGTTGTGAGATGGTGGGATGAGATGTCCGTGCAGGAGGGTATGAACAGGGTGGCAAAAGCCTTCTTCAGAATATGTGGAAATGGGAAAAAATGTACGACGGAAATCCCCAGAGTGGTGTTCAGACTTCAGCAATCTTATCTTTGGATAACATTGCGGTCCTGAGGCTGCTTTCAGGTGAATTAATTTAAATATTTTGTGGGGAAAGCAGCATGGGTGATTGTGTTGAAATGCCATTAAGCTGTTTTATACAAGCCTGTACAGTAATACACGGGTGGGAGTGTGCTTAAAACTGAGAGGATCTGTGCTCTGACACAGTGCCTGGATTCCTCTGCTCTCCTCCAGAAACCTGCTCCTGAGCTCACCGGCCTTGCTTTTTACGTAGATGCTGTGGTTAGTACCTGCGTTTTCCAGTGGACAGGAAGGGCAGAGTAGTGGTGGATCAGTTCAGGGTCTTTATTTTCTTTCCACAGAACGAGTCAGCGTAGCCGCACAAACCTTTGTCTGTGAGCATGTGAAAGGCTTTCAGTCTTTTTCAGAATTTCAAGTAAATCCCGAAGTTCTGATTTAAATGAAAATTGGTGTTTCTAGAAGTTGCAATTTCAGAAAGTGATGAATTTAGGTTGCTCAGGTGACCCTGTTGATCTCTCAGCTCTGTTTCCAGCATGGTTTATTAGCGCATTGCCAGAGGCTATAGTTGCGCAACCTTGAGCGAGTGGAGTGTTTTGGTTACATGGGATGGCACAAGGCATCTTCCCGATCCTCCCGATCAGGGAGAGGTTGCAGCCGATGGCTGTTGCTTTCACTTTGGAGCTGAAAGGAAGGAGTCTGTCTGCAGGTACAGAACGCGTTGCATTTCTTCCCTTTCGGAAAGTTATCTTTGCAACCATGAGTTGGAAACGACGTGCTGAAAGTTGCAAGGGTCGGAGCTGGGGGGTGTTGCTTTTGCAAGCCGGGGCCAAGCGGTCCAGCCCTGTGTGAGGGAGAGCAAATTGTTTTCAAGCTCTGACAAATGATCCCAGGCCTGTGGTTGGGCTCCAGCCTTTCCTCCTCAGCAGCTTTTAATGATTAACTTAACTATTTTTATAGTGTCTTGAGATTTTAATCTCTGGTTTATTTGCTCTCTGCAGGTGGAAGAATCTGAGGCCTTTATCCCCTGTCCAGCTCTGCAGTTCGGGTAGCCTCTAATTTCAGGCATCTCATCATTTCCGCCTGCCAACCTGTCTGATATGTCGGGACCCGTGCCGAGCAGGGCCAGAGTTTACACGGATGTGAACACACACAGACCCCGGGAGTACTGGGACTATGAGTCGCACGTTGTTGAGTGGGGGTAAGTCTCTGGGCTGCTTATGGATGGCCCTGGACTGGGATCAATCCCTGTAGGATCCTGTGTAGTGGTGCGCAGGGAATTCAGGCACGTGTGCCGCGTTAGGCTTTTTCATGCTCCATGGCAGATGTCTAGTGTGCGTGGCAAGTGTTAGGATTGCAACTTTTCTTCAGAGGNGCTGCTTATGGATGGCCCTGGACTGGGATCAATCCCTGTAGGATCCTGTGCAGTGGTGCGCAGGGAATTCAGGCACGTGTGCCGCGTTAGGCTTTTTCATGCTCCATGGCAGATGTCTAGTGTGCGTGGCAAGTGTTAGGATCGCAACTTTTCTTCAGAGGACTGTTTCTTGTCAAAATTCTAAATTCCCAGCACTGCAGCAACATTTTTAGCAGCTTACTTAAGAGTCTGATTTGCAGAATTTTTGCCATGTGGTCAGGAAACATCCCCTTTCAGAGGGAAGAAGAGCTTTCTACGAAACAATCTAGACAGCCCTGAGTGAGGGCTGAAAAGCAGTGACAAGACATCTGAATTTGCTTCTGTCCTGGCTGAGTGAAGAATCTCGGCAGACTTAAATAGGTACATGCTATTTTGTGACTTACTGCTCAGCTCTCTGCGAGTGACTGGAAAAGACATGTCTGCTTCTTTTTGAAGGAAGGAGGTGTCTAAATTGAGCTCATGACTAAACCATCCAAGAATCAGAGAGCAGTGATGCCAGCTTCATAGCTCTGCGTTCCTGCTTTTCTGCAGCAGGGCCCAGACCAAGTTCTGCCCTCAGCTTTGTTGCAGTTCCTGGCGACCGAGATGTACACAGTCTGAGCATAAGTGGTGTCTTGTGCCTGGCCTGTTTTTAAACAGGCCAGCACTTAAATTTTTTGTCTTGGTGGCTTTGTTGATTTTTAGCAACATTGTACAAGGAAAAACGTAGCTTTGAAATATAGAGAGACCGATGGAAGGGATGGCTCGAGTTTGCGGGTGCTGAAATGCATAGTTGGGCTTACGTTACCTGCTGAAGAAATAAGTTTGGGATTGAATCTAAATTGGGCGAGTAGAAGCTCCCTGTTTCTGTCCTAATTCTTNATATAGAGAGACCGATGGAAGGGATGGCTCGAGTTTGCGGGTGCTGAAATGCATAGTTGGGCTTACGTTACCTGCTGAAGAAATAAGTTTGGGATTGAATCTAAATTGGGCGAGTAGAAGCTCCCTGCTTCTGTCCTAATTCTTAGTCATCGTGTTCAGGAGATGTAAGACGCTAGTTAATCTGCGTTGTCTGCAAGGTGAGGAGGTGATTTAGTGTTAAGGAGAGGTTTGTAAATTGTGATGGAAATGACTGAGCTCTTTGGAACTCTTAACTTTTTATCTCCACAGAAATCAAGATGACTACCAGCTAGTTCGAAAATTAGGCCGAGGCAAATACAGTGAAGTATTTGAAGCCATCAACATTACAAATAATGAAAAAGTAGTTGTTAAAATTCTCAAGGTGAGCTGGGGATCGGGCAAAAGATAAAATCTGCCTTGAGGTGATCAGGAGGCCAGAAAGTGAAGCATTGGGTCTAAAATGTTCGATGTTCTAAAACTGAAATCCTTAAGGCCTGGCTTTGGGGTGTCAGTCAGTGAAGCGGGCCATCATTTTGAGCCTCCTAATAGAAGCCCCGCGCTTGTTTATCAAGTCAAGTCTCTGCCTGTAAGGAATTAGCCTCTGTCTTAAAGAAGTCCTGACATGCAACACATTTGTACTTGGAGCTGAGCAACGCTTCAGCAACTGACTAGAATAAATTCTCGCCTCTTCTACCTACCAGTGCCCTGTCATAGAGGCCTGTGAGCTCACGGCATCATTGTCCTTCAAGGCCAGTGATTAGATTTAGGGACTGCAAACCTTAAAATTTCCGTTTCTGCTCTGTATTTTCCATCGCATATGTAATACCTCCTAGACTGAGTAAGGGTCTCCTGGGTGCTGGTTATTCCACAGCCTTGATTGGTGAAATTCCTTCATTTAGTGGCCCTCAGCTTGTGGAGTTCTCATAGTTACGCACTTAACCACATGCCCGTTAAGAAGTTTTGGACTATCAGACCGTGTTCAGACAGCTTTAAAAAAATTAAAAAGCCATCTTCCTAACCCTCATTCACATGGAACTAATGTTTGTAGCTGTTGAGGTTGTATGGTTAGAAAGGAGACCGCAGATATTTGAGCCCTTACGGGAATGATGCGTAGTTAGGTAACAACAAAATGTAGCTGTTTGAACTTAACTTGCAAAAGCTCTGATGTATTTTGTTGGTTCGCAGTCACCTACCTCGGTCATTGCGATGTTAGGCTGTCTCTTAGCCTCACTTTACTGGAGTGCTTTGTCTCACGCTTTGGGTTTTTATTCTTCAGCCTGTTAAAAAGAAGAAAATCAAGCGTGAAATCAAGATCTTAGAGAATTTGCGAGGCGGTCCCAATATAATCACTCTTGCAGATATTGTAAAAGATCCTGTGGTAAGTATGCAAGGAACTTAAAGGGTACGCGGGGTTGCGGGTGAAGTTGCTACGTTTGACTTCAGCTCTGATCTGGCTCTTTGTTTTCCCCTGCTCTTAAATCCTGCCTTTGAATTGCTTAATCAGATCAGCTCTTAATCTGATTAACTCCTTTTAGAGGGCCCTTCCCCCACGGGTCCCTTCAGCACCTCACTCAGTAAGGATGAGACACCAGTGAAGTGAGACAAGTTAATTCATTCCACAAACAGTGCTGCCAGGGGCTGCGGGCTTTGCCTGAGCTCTGTCTGAGGGGAGTCACAAGTATGTCTGAGGCAGAGGGGCTTCTGGCAGTTTTAGGAGTAAGAACGGCTTAATTTGCTATCCTAAATGAAAACATATTATCTCAACTTAACATATTATTTTAACTTCATAAAACTTTTCTCCCTTTTAGTCTCGGACACCCGCTTTGGTTTTTGAACATGTAAACAACACAGACTTTAAGGTACAGTGTGGGATGTGAACTTGCAATGTTTTCCGTTTGAAAGCCACTTGTAAAGTTTTTCTGGGGCAAGGCAAGTACGTAGGGGGCAAGCAGGTTATTTATTAATTTCCTCGCAACATAGTAACTGTCTTTAAATACACTTGGGACAGAAGTTTGTAATTAGTGCTTTGGTACCATTTAGCCACAGAAGTTACAAGATGAGAATCCAGATTGCAGGTAGTATTCTGACCTTTGGAGCAAATTAATCTGTTACCTTGTGGACCATCAGTGCCATCAGTTTTTGCAACATTTTGCTTTTATCGTCAATGTATAACTGTTTAGTAGAACCGCTTTAAGAGTGGACAGCTGTTTCTGTGGCCTTCCTGTACTTCTGGGAAAAAGGATTTAAACATTTCTTTGTCCCCTTCCCTACTGAGCTGCCTCACAAGAAGAATGGCTGCGCAGTGCTATCTGGAATAGCTGCTTAGTGTTGCAGAGCACGCTTGGTCTTCTTGAGACCCAGTCTGCAGGCGTAATGCCTCGTGCTGGGCTTAGTGACAGGAACCAGAAGGTACTGTCTGAGCAGAGCTCAAAGGAGACTGTGTTACATGGTTTACAAGGGGAGAGGAGCAGGCAGGTCAGTCAGGTGTGGGATCAGAGTAACTTGGGAAACCTTTCCTGTTCCTTCCGATGGGTTTGGAGAAGCACAGCAGCAGAGAGCAGGGCTGGGTTGCTCTGGATTGGCAGGGGTGTGGTATTTTTCTTGGGTGTTGAACACTGACACGATGTGTTTGTATCCCACAGCAATTATACCAGACATTAACAGATTATGATATTCGATTCTACATGTATGAGATTTTGAAGGTAAGTCGGTGTTTTGCTGTTTTACCGGTTTAATTCTAGGATTTGCTCTCAGCTAATCCTATAGAGATGGTTATCACGTGGCTAATGGGGGCAAAGAGAAGAGAAAGCCTGTGGAAGAATTGGATAGAAGAATATCTATCGAGTCAGTATCGATTATTCATGTTTGTTTCTGAAACAAATTCTAGTCCTTTTTTTTTGATTGAGACTTTTTTACTGTTACTACTGAGATAGCTTAAGTTCCTAAATCAAAAGTACACGTAGCCTCTGAAAACAGAAAATTGTAAGCTGTTACTGGCTGGTTGTGTGCTCTAATGTAATGAGAGTCAAATGTATTTGTCAGTTCTTCTGAAACAAATATTTTCTCCTCAGGAGTCTGGACAAGGGAGAGACTTGTTTGATCAGTAGTGCCTAGAAACTCTGCTGTTAGGGACTCTGAAATTCCGTTTTTATGAGGAAGTACACGAGGTGAAGTCTAAACATTTCTGTTTCTGGGACCTCCCTTCGAGAGGGGGCTCTAGAGGTGTCTTCTGTGGTCAGCTAGTCTAGTCCAGGATTTAACACCGGACAGGAAAATCTTACCGTCTGGTTAGACTTGGTATATGTGGAAATGCTTCTGAAGATGATTGAACGTGAACATCTGTTTATTTGTATGTCACCTACAGGCTCTAGATTACTGCCATAGCATGGGAATCATGCATAGAGATGTCAAACCTCACAACGTCATGATTGACCACGAGCACAGAAAGGTAACGTAGGGTGGCTAGAGGGCAGGCAGAGCTCCTACTTTTCTCTTGGCAATCTAGGGCCCCTTTCGGGTACTCCTGTGTGGTGGTACTAGCAGGAGTCTTCAAGGGGGGCTGCGCTTCTACTGTGTGGGGAAATGTCAAATGAAATTCTGTATGCTGCTTCTGTTAAGGTTTTATGGGTTATGTGTAACACGTAAATAGGGTTAGACTGGCTGATGATATGGGTGTGGGGAGACTATCTAAGCAGATATTCTGATCAACTTCAAATTAATTGAAAATAGAAGACTTGTAAATGAAGCTTCAAACTGAACTCGCCTGTAGCATGGTTCAGCCAGTGGAGAACTGGAGCATCCCTTGAGCCTTTTTTCTTTGTTTTCTACCATTTCTAGCTTAGACTAATAGACTGGGGTTTGGCTGAATTCTATCACCCCGGCCAAGAGTACAATGTCAGAGTGGCTTCCAGATATTTCAAAGGACCTGAACTCCTTGTAGATTATCAGGTAAGAATTACCAGGATTTATCACTGACTTTTATATGGGAAGTCTGTGCTATTTCAAGATAGCAAACCAGAAATTCAGGTATCTAGAGGCCTGAAGCTAAAGGCAGTCCATTCTAAAACGCATCGCAGAAAGCTGTGGCTATAAAGCCGCTGAATTAAAGAAGCTAATGAGTAGTCTCAGGACCTGAGGAAGAGCCGCAGGACTATCATCATGGATCTTGGAATACAAATACTGAATGGTTTTTTTTTTTAGCAAGGCTGCTTTTGCAGTAAGGTACAGGAATGAAACAAAACCCTTGTGGGAATAGCTAGGACTGCATGAACTTCTCAATTAAGCTATAAAAACATCCTCGTATCTGATGGCAGTTTGCATTATGGAAATGCTGTGGGCTGGAAATAGCAGTGTTACTGGTGACTTTCAGATCGTGCCGGTTCTGAATGCAGGCACTTCCTCCCCTGGCTGTGCACCTTGTGGAGCCCGCTGCTTTTGTTGCTTGTGAGACTCTTTTTTGTGGCGTGTGATGCTTCTCTTCTCAACATGTGTTTCTCAGTGATCCATAACATTGAAGTCTGCAGTGAAAATAGAAAAAGGCGCTGGTCTTTAATATCCTTATGGACAAGGATGGAAATAGGATACCTGCTGTTCTGCTAATTGCTGTATCCCAGTTTGAGTAACTGGAACACCGAGCCGAACAGTGAGCTAGTGACGAAGATGCATGGAGATATTTCAGCCTGTGCCCAGCGTAATGTGGCTGTGTTTGTATCGCTGGAGGGAGGGGGGGAGCCTCTTAGTGTTGGGAGTCTGTTCTGCTTAATTCATTAGAAATTGAATTGTCCTTCTGGTTTTGTACAGATGTATGATTACAGTCTGGATATGTGGAGCTTGGGTTGCATGTTGGCTAGTATGATATTCCGAAAGGAACCATTTTTCCATGGCCATGACAACTATGATCAGGTGAGAGCTGGTCATGTACAATCTCTCTTCTCTTAGCACAATGAAGGTTTCCTGCTTACACTTGTATCGAGGGATCCAAAGAAGAGTTTAAGCATTTCTCTAATGGCTTCTTTGCTCCATCTGAAGCCACGTTCCTTTTCTCAAGTGTGCAATATTATCTAACCAATTAAATAGAAATAGATTTATAATGCTTTGTATTTATGAGCTCCTCAGTAGGGACCTGGAAAAGATATAACAATAGTTAGGTTAAGGCTCGTGTGTTCTGGTATGTAGATTGACTGTTCCTGAGGTTATGTTATGTGGAAAGCCCCTGCCACTATCCACCTTCCCTCCCCTCTGTATTGACACTGTGAATTTGGTACCGTTTTATATAGATTCTGAAATCTTTGTGTTTCGTTTAGGCCAAAGTTCTTACACTTAAACCTTTAACATGTGCTCTGCATCTGAACTAACGTGCAGATGCTGAGGAACAGTGACCTTCTGTTCCCAGCCTGCCATCCTGGAGCCCTCTGGGGTGGCCCTTCACATGCAAGTTACAGAGTTTCTGCTTTTTTTTGAGCCGTTATTCTTGCCTTCCCACTCTGTTGGTTTTGAATATTTTCTTGCTAAAATAGGAAGTTAGTGTTGCAAGATCTCAGGTTTAGTGCTGTTAGTATGTGCAGTGCCCTCCTGCCTGCCTTGTGTTGCTAAGTATCGACTGCGAGCGGAGGCACGTTCGTCATGCCTGTGATTGTATGCGGCCGGGGAAGTCAGAGCCACGAGGTGACACTGTGGCTGGTGGTTCAGACCACTGAGGCCGGGTTCAGGCTCCTGAGGGAATGTGCTGCTGTGTCTTCGCACTGGCTCTGGCATTGCCATACCATCACAGTAGTGACTTATTTTTCCGTTTGTTCCCAGCTGGTGAGGATAGCCAAGGTGCTGGGAACAGAAGATCTGTATGACTACATTGACAAATACAACATTGAACTGGATCCACGTTTCAATGACATCTTGGGCAGGTGAGCCAAGACATGGAGTAGCTCGTAAGCTCTTGGTAGACCTGGACAGTTACTGCTTTCTGAACAGACCCTGAAGTAAACAAAGCATTAGGGTTATGGGAGAAACCAGAGCCAGGATCCTGATGATCTCTCACTTTGTGCCTTTGATCCCTTTTGCCAGTGCTTCCCGTGGTCCTTTGTCTGCAAATGGACTTGAGGAAAGGTTTATAAATGTCATGTAGGCAATAAATGAGCTGCTGGAGCATAAAGCATGAAGGGCAAATGCTCTCTCCAGTATTCTGGGTAAAAAAATAAAAAAGAAAGAAAATGGTGTTTCTCAGAGTTACAGTGTGGAAAATCAGTTGCTGCTTAAGATGGCATTTACATATTTCTTCCGTCATTACTTTGCATGACGCACACCAGAACCTCAAGGAACTCTTGTCGGGGGCATAAGGGAAGAGCAGAAGCTGGGATTTTAGGCCTGTAAATCCATTCTGAACTGGAGTCCGCGTGCTGTCTGGGGCTGTGGTGGCTGTGCCGCCGCGTGGAGACACAGCGTACTGCTGCTTCGTGCTCTTCTAGGGCTCAGCCCCGTTGCTGCCGCACCAAGCAGCGGCCCCTCTCGGAGACGGACATCTGTCGCAGTCCTTGCTCTTTAAAAAAAGTGAAGTTTGTCGTCTGTGTCCTCTGCCTAGCCTGATTTGGGTATCTTCTTTTTTTTTCTACAGACACTCCCGTAAGCGATGGGAGCGCTTTGTTCACAGTGAGAACCAACATCTGGTGAGTCCAGAAGCTCTGGATTTCTTAGACAAGCTGTTGCGATACGATCACCAGTCACGACTCACAGCGAGAGAAGCCATGGAACACCCCTACTTCTGTAAGTATCAGCTGCTTACATCGTCTGCTGTCCAAAGAGCTCTGCCTCTGGGAAATCTCCGTTCCAGCAGGTTGTGCGGATAGGAGCTAAGAACAGCAACATAATAAGCCTGGTCTTCGCAAATAATTGCGCTGGAGCCAAGGCTGCTTGTCTCTGTGGTGGATAAAGTAGGCCACAGCCACCTACACCAGCGCAGGAAACGAAGCGAGCATTCTGTGCCGCGTCAGGCCAGTGAATCAGTGGCAGCACAGTGTTAAAGAAGCTTTGGTGCTAAACCTGTGCAAATTTCAGCAGGTGTCTGGGATTCCTGTATGTTGATAAAAGCAGGTAACTGGGTTGTTGAAAAGCAGGCCCTTTTGACTCCGTTTGTTGCTAAGTGTGTACCTGAGCGAATGGCATATTCAGGTCTTGGTTTTGCAAGCAGAAATGTCAATTTCACTGGTAAATCTTTTGTAACACTTGCTGTTTTTCACAAATCTCAATGTTTAGGTTTTTGGAACAGCTGTAACAATGCAAAACAGGAGTATTTGCTCAGTTATGTTTTTTTTGCTTGTTGCCGAACGGGCTGGTATAATTAACAAACAGTGTAGGTCTGCGTTATGCCTGTGGCAAATGTTGAAGTTTTGCAAGTACGAGCATTGGTAAAGCTGAAAGCTTTGAATGTGAGAGTTGGACAAACAGCTAAAATAACTTGTGTCCGAGTAGAGATGCAGGTTGTACTGAGCTCGGCGTGAGCAAGGGCAGAATTTAAAATTCCCTTGTCTAGTGCAGGAGGGGGCATCTCAGTTCAGATGGTAGTGTTGTTTTCCTGCAGCTGAAAATAAAGGTTAGCGAGTAAATTTGGGACAGCTTACAGAAGGCAACAAGCTCCAGTGACACTCATTACAACTCCCAGGCTGCTGTGGGATGTGTATAGAGATATGACATAATTGTAATTAGTGATAATCCTTCTGCTTGCTGCACCCATTTTCTGCGTTTGGCTTTATGCAATTGCTTAGCATAGAAAGGAGATCAACATCACCTTTGTTTCCTTCAGCTTTTACTATCAAGCAGTCCTGCTGAACTTCAAAGCGCATCATTCAGGGGACTTTTCACTCATCACGTTACCTTGGTACCTTCTTGGGTGCTTCCCACCAGAGTTGGTGGAAGCTTCTGTGGTTGGTAGATGATGGTTGATAGTTTTTGACGTAGCTCGCCGGGACTGGCTGAGCGCAGAGGTTGCGGGCGGTCAGTGTGCCTCAGCTGCTGTCTGGCACCACGGCACCTAAGGGTAGTGTGCTCTTCCTAGATCCCATCGTGAAAGACCAAGCTCGGATGGGCTCGTCCAACATGCCGGGTGGCAGCACTCCTGTCAGCAGTGCGAGTATAATGTCAGGTCAGTTCTATGCACTCTTCTTGGTGCGGGGCATTTTAAACAGCATTTGTATGTGCTGTGAGGGTGAGTTCTGCAGGTGGGGCGTTAGGTCATCTCCTGGGACCAATGACAAGGGCAAGGAGGGCTACGAAGAAGTGGGTGGGAGAGTGCGGTAAGTAAGGCCTCGCTGCAGCCTGACCTGCTTTTCTGGTCCCATTTTAAAAAGTGCTTTGCAGTTGGGATTTTTTTGGCAGCGGTTTGAAGGACAGTGATCCTGCCGTACCTCTGCCCGTCTGTGACACTTGGATGTGTACAAATCCGAGCTCTTTTCAGAGGCTGCGGAGAACAGTAACACATCTTTAATCTCGGCTTATTTTGGCAGCTCTGAAAATGTAACAAAGCGGCAGCAAACTGACCTGCAAAGGTACCACTCTGTTTAAGAAGCTGAGCTGTCCTGGATAGCGATGCGCTGGTTTCCCTCTAATTCCTGCTTACCTGTGTCTCTTCCAGGGATTTCTTCAGTGCCAACACCTTCACCCCTTGGACCTCTAGCCGGCTCACCCGTCATTTCTGCCACCACCACTCTGGGGATGCCCGTTCCAGCTGCTGCAGGCGCTCAGCAGTAGTGGTGGGCTCTGTCTCCTGCTGCCTGAGCTGAGTCAGGTGGGGAAGAGGTTTCCCCCTCCACCTCTCCTCAGGACGCAGCTCGTGCGTGGCAGGGGAAGGGAGGGGACGAACGCTTTGGAGGCACCGTGTCTGAACTGTTGCTTGTGGATTTATAGTAGTTCAGTCATTATATACAAAATTATTATAGGCTGATTTTTCTTTTTTTACTTGAACTTTTCGTAACTCAGGGGATTCCCTGAAAATACCTACAGATGGAATATTTCTCGGACAGTTCCCCACCCCCCACCCCCCTACCCCCCAAAAAAAAGTACTCTTCATTTAAGAACAAAGATGAATCAACAGCATTTCCAAGCTCTTGCATCCTGCTGGAAATCTTTTCTCTTCATGTTCCCACCATTACTCCTCCACGAGCCTACACCTTGGGGGAATTGTGCTGTTCTCCAGAGACTACCTAACCAAGTCTTCGTGAGGCAGGGGAGGGGGATTCTTAAAGTACCACTCACTTTATCCCCCATGTCCTGCGTATGACTCAGCCGGGGTACACCGAGGAGACAACTCCAGCATGGAGAGGTGGTGTAAGCTTACAAGGAGTTAAGTGCAGATAATGTCTGAAAGCCTAATTGGATTGAATCATGTCTCCTTGGGAGCCAACCAGAATGCCAACTGACCCCCTTGCATGTAATTTTAGTCTTAAAAGATGAAGTTACTGATCCAATTGGAGCCCTAGCCGCCTCCTGAGAAAGGGGCTCCTGTAGAGTAAGCCGTACTCTCACCGGCCCCTTTCTCCCAGGTGGTTCTTCCTGCCATTGCTTGGCTTGGATCTCTGGAATTAGTTTGTTATTGGGTATATTGTTTTTAAATTGTTTATATAGGTTTCAAGCTGGTGGCTACTTAAAGCTGGAAAAATCAGACTGCGCCAAGTCCGATACCACATCTTCACCCACCATCCCCTCCCTCACGTGCCATGTGGTGAGAATACCAGTTACCTCACAGTCTTGTAAATATGCACTGAGAGGAAGGAGCGAGCAGATGTTAACTTAACCTGAAATGGTAGATCAGTAATTGTGGACAAATATTATCATTGACAACGGAAAAGCACCCTTGTTACAGCCCTGCTACCCCTTGCTGTGTATATATACTTTGTCCTTCATATGTGAAAGATCCAGTGTTGGAATTCTTTGGTGTAAATAAACATTTGGTTTTATTTATCGAGGTTAGATTTAAGTTCCCTGTGTAGCGGCCTCCCTGGGGTGGTGGTACGCTTTGACACAGGAGTGGCCCACAGCCCTGTGCATGCTGGGGCCGCCGTGTTCCCCGTTCACATGCGCCTTGAGTGGTGAGCAGCGTGGAGAAGCCTTACAGAAACAATCACAAGCCTGGACATCTCCTGGGAGAAGGAGCTTTTGCCATAAAACCTAAAAATCCTCCTCTTCTGCCCCAGCCCTGCTGGAGGGGGAGCGGAGATGCTGAACCAATTTAGTTTTTCGTGTGTGTGTCGCCGTTCATTGGATTGCAGTGACTTGTTTCCAGGCTCGTAGCGCTTGTGGGCTCAGCTGGAGCGGCTCTCGGCATGCTGGCTCCCGTCCGAAAGTCACCGCAGCAGTTGCTTGTCCCGGGTTTTGAGTGCTTTTCCCGTTCCTCAGCCTTGGCGTTTGGCTCCTGCTTGTCCTCGTTCATTCTTTTCTGGGGGGTGACGGCCGCCCCCTTCCACGTCCCTTCCGTTACTTTTGCAAGGTNCGCTTGTGGGCTCAGCTGGAGCGGCTCTCGGCATGCTGGCTCCCGTCCGAAAGTCACCGCAGCAGTTGCTTGTCCCGGGTTTTGAGTGCTTTTCCCGTTCCTCAGCCTTGGCGTTTGGCTCCTGCTTGTCCTCGTTCATTCTTTTCTGGGGGGTGACGGCCGCCCCCTTCCACGTCCCTTCCGTTACTTTTGCAAGGTAGGGTGGAGCGCGTGGGCTGGGTTAAACCGACTGCAGAGAGACGGGAGAGCACTCAACGCCGCCCCTTTCTGAGGATCGCTGGCAGGGGAGAGGAGGGTTTTTGCATGCACCAGGGTAGCTTTCTCCTCCGTGACTCCAGCCCGTGGAAACGCACTGGACTTGACCTTCTCTGTCCGAGAACGATGCGGAAGCCGGGCGGTGTCAGCCGTTACCTTGATGTGTGGCAACGTAAAAGCACCTGCTATGGCAGAAATACAGCTTGTGGTCGTCTGCGCTAGGTTGTGAGCTACGCGGGACGTTTAAGGCCGTTCTTTTCCGTTATTTCGGGGCGGGGGGGCTG
>VZSC01000065.1:15653-30968 GCA_013398225.1 Steatornis caripensis | reverse complement strand
TGTGGAGCCGTTCGGCGGCGCGGGAGCGGGCTCGGGCCGGGGGGGAGCAGCCGGGGCTGCGGTGCGGCCGGCGCCTGACCCGAGGCCGGGCCCCTGAGCTCTCCGCGCTTCGCTTTCCCGCGCCGCCCGTCACGGCAGTAACCGGGGACGGGGCGGGGGGGGGCTCTGCAACAGCGCCGGGCAAGTGCGGGGGCGCGGGGCCTGCGCGCCGTTCCAGCCGTTGGGAAGGCAGAGCTGCTTCCCGCCCTGCACCCGCGCTCCGGGGCAGCGGGCGTCCGGGCCCGCAGAGCCCCTCCGGTGCCGCGCTCCCCGCTGAGAGCTGTGCCAGGCGCTGCTCCCGGCCACCCAAGCACAGAAAACCCGTCGCTCGGGCGCTCGGGTGCCGTAAGCCCCCGCGCCCTGAGCTTGCGTTTCTGCCTCCGTCAAAGGATAACAGACGCTGCGCGTTAGGCGTTGTGGGTGCCCCGGAAAGGGTTCGAACTACAGTTTTTCCCCAATACTTGGCGGCTGTGGTCCGCTGGACCTTGGGACAGCGCAAACGTTGGGGTATTCGCCAGTAAATCGCCGCAGAGGAGCCCGCAGTACGTGCTCCTTCCTTCGTACTACTCTTTAAGTTCTTTGTGCGCCAACAGGAGTTTCTTCTTCCGCAGGCTTTGTCCCCTTCCCTTCCCGAGGCTTCGGTATGTGACAGCCCAGTGTCTGCGTGTCGCGGGGGATAGGGAACGGCCAGCTGAGAGCAGCTGGTTTCTGTTCGTGCGCAAATAACTTTGCTTGCACAAGGGGCGGGAAAGGGAATAAAAGGAGATTGTGGTCACTGGGCGAGCGTGAGAAGCTTTAACGTTACCAGAACTTGGTGTTTGGAGGAGAGCGAGAGATCTGTCGTAGGCTGTTGCAGCTTTTTTTCATCCAAAAATTGTTTAGAAAGGGTCCTTTGAGAAGGGACAGCGTCCACCGCTTGACCTACTTAGCGTCCGTGTGTCTGAGCGGCCTGCCATCCCACCGTCTCCCATTCAGACGCCGCTTTCCAGCGCCTTAGCAGGGAGAGGGCTGGGGCAGTGCCGAGACGCCGGAGGTGCCACGTGGGCAGAGGAGCAGGCTCCCCGAGCTGCTGCCGGCGGGGTGGGGTGTTGAGAAACAGCTGTTTCTCCACCAGGATCCTTCTAATTCCTCCCACCCCAAATCTTATTTGTACGTGTCCCTTATCGAACGAGTCCCGTTGCCAAGAGCAGTTGAATCTGTCAGAAAAGGCTTCAAGTAAAGGCAACATTTGCGCTCCTGCCCCACAGCTGCCCAGCAGAGCCTCTTTAGTGGAAACTTCTCCGATGTGGGATATCGGGTGGCCCTCGGCCGCCTCTCTCCTTCCTCGCATGAGGCAGCGGTGACAAATACCACGATGCAGTGTGAAATAGTGTCCCTTCTCAGCTCCCCGCGAAGCGCTCCTGTGTCCTGTAAGTACGTTTAACCCATCTGAAACCAGAGCACCATGTGCTTTCTGTGTTATTTTCCCTACCTGCCCCCAAATTCGTGTGCTCCACAAAACAACGGTATTTGTTTAATACTGGCTAACCTGCGGGTATACCAATAGCTGGCAAGTTTGTGTTTGTTGGGAGAGAAGCTGATACGCTCGTGATTCGTTAACTCTGGCGTAATTAAGTCCTTTCTTGTGACTGTTGCTGTCAGTGGAAATGCTCAGGCGTCTCCATAGGACGGCTGCATCCAGGAGCCGCTGCCTGGCTGGGAGTTGGTAGGAACACAAAGTCCTGGTCTAAGGAAACACTTGACACCTGAGCTGGCGGCTGCGTCAGAGAGCAGACAGTTCCAGGATGGCTTTGCGCGGCTGTCACAGTCCTGAATGGAGCCATGATCTGTCGGGGACACTGAAGCCGAGGGTGAGGGATCTGCTCGGGCAGCGGTGGCAGCTCCCATGTCAGGAGGAGCAGCAATTGCCTCCCAGGGTGGGACCAGCAGGGCTGAGAGGGAAGTGGTGGGGATGCCCCGCGAGCCGTGAGGTGCCCGCGACGCTGAGGCTGTGGAGTTGGGGACAGTCAGGGCTGTCCTGGCAGGGCGTGTGCCGACCGTCCCGTGTCGTCTCCCTTGTGTGCGTGACATCGCCGTGCGTGGATTTTGCCCGCCCCAATCCGAGTTGCTGCCCGCCGTGTGCTGGCGTTGCCTATCAGCTTGCCTCTTTGTGATCTTCTTACAGACTTTGATTCTAAGAAGAAAAGAAAAGTGGCGGAAATTTATCAGGCTCTGAACAGCGACCCCATTGACGTGGCCGCGCTCAGGCGGATGGCAATCAGCGAGGGGGGGCTCTTGACGGATGAGATTCGTTGCAAAGTGTGGCCAAAGCTGCTGAGTGTTAATACGGACGACCTGCCCCCTCTTCCAGGTACGGAACAGCCTGGGCTCGGGTGCGTTGGAAGAACGGCTCGGTGATCTCTGTGCACGCTAGACGAAGGATCGCAGAGGTTGAAGCACGCGCTTTCTGACCGGCCTTTTCGCCGTGTGCACTGTGTGTTTCCCACCAAGCTCGTGTGCGATGGGGACTCGTGCTGGGGCGTGCATGCCATAGCTTCACGTACCGGACTGTACATAAGTGGCAGATTTAGAAATAACCCGACTTCCTGAAAACAACATTTCCTTTGTGCTGTGAGCGTGGCGTTATCTTCAGTGACCGCGATGGAAGTTAGTTCGCGTTGGATGCGCCTGGGTGGCCCTGAGCAGTTAGCTGGCGTGTGTAAGCTCGTCTGCAGCAGAAGGTATCAAACTGAACTTTTGTTGCTCACACGGAGAGGGGGCTGTGCTGAGCATGGCTTGGCCGAAATACTTACAAGGTGCCTCTTCCAGGCGCAGATGAAGCAGTTTGTTGCACGAAGCACGTGTGGTGGTTGGTCAGAGGGCAGGGAAAATGACCTTCCCGGTGAGGCACCTGCATGGATTTTAAGCCTTAGCAATGCCGGAGCTCCAAGTGCTGTAGCTGTTACAGCCACTGTCCCCAGGACAGATTTTGTCGTTGTTGTTGCTGAATCTGTGGCCGTTCAAAAGTGTTCATCGCCCCACGGCAGGCAAGAGCTGGATTATGTTAGGTGATCAGAGCTGCTGGAAGACAGTGTTTAATTTCACATGGTTGAATAGATAGTTCAGTGTGCCAGTAAATTATTTTCTCTTTTGTTTTAACTATCTTAGCTACCCGTGGGTGGGGTTTTCTTCTGAATTATTACTGTTTAATAAACTATTCTCCGTGGTCTCCACGGTGTATCGTGCCTTGCTGCTGCTGAGTATGCTTTGAATCGCACAGCAAAGTTGTGGAGCAGAGATGTTTCCAGGAATGCTGGGAGTGGTGTCGGTTTAAGTGTTTTAACATACGTTGTTCAAAGAAATAACAGGCTCGTTTCCTCGCACTGAAGTGCCGTTAGCGTCGGAACGCGCAGCGGTGAAAGTGAGGGGTCAGGGCTGGTGCGTGACGCACGAAAAAGGGGACGTACGATGGGGTGGTGTGTCTGTGCGTGCAGCCTCGTCCTCCTGCCTGCAGCAGGGTTTCTCTGGGCTCCCTCGCCTAGCTCTCTTCCCGGTACCTTTGCACTACTCGGTGTTAATCCTGTTCTCCTTTTCTCAGCAGGAAAGGAGCTGCGAGAGGACAATAAAGATTACCAGCAAGTGTTACTGGACGTGCGGCGATCCCTGCGCCGTTTCCCACCAGGTGAGAGGGAATTCTCCTCTTCCCGCTCTACGGGGGGGAAGGTCTGTGCCGTGGGGCTCCTCCCGGCTCAGGCTTTACTTGGGGGGGTTGCAGCAGGCAACTGAGAGCCCGACTTCTAGAAAGCCTTTTCCTTGTGAGGTTACAGCAGCTTCTTTGCGAGGCAGAGCCTTTCCGTACCCATCGGTTTCCTTCAGCTGCCCGTGCTACAGCTGGTTTTTGGTGCGGCTCTTCCAACGCGACACTTCCCCCTGCATCGCTGAGCCCCTCTGCCAGCAGGCCCGTACCCCCCAGCAGCTGCAGCGCAGAGAGGCCCCGCTCCCGCATGCACCTCGCCTGTTGCGAACAGGGTCAGATTAGGAAGAGACGGAATGCTTGAGGAGCGCACCGTTTGCTGCCGTTTATTTTAGACCACGGTCTGGCTCCAGGTTTGTCAGTGGTTAGAACAATTCCTGGTGTAAAACAGTCTCAAAATCAGGTTTGTGCACTAAATTTAAGAGAACTCTGAACCTTCAGAAGCCAAGTGTTTCTGCAACCACTGATGGGTGGCTCATGCCTCGTTGTGCTATTTATAAAACGTTTAGCCCAGCAGCGCTCTAACTCTGCAGAGCAGTCGTTATTTCTGGCCAGAATCTGCTTCCCCCTGCTGCTGCTTTTCTTTTGCATAAACAGTTGATTCACTCTGATTCGCTTTCAAGTGCGGATGCTGTATGCAAGCCCAATTCCTGAAGGGTCTGCTCGTACGGGTTTTTTTGCCCTTGAATGGTAGCCTCCTGCCTATTTTTAGACACATTAGTGAAGCAGGGGAAAAGGAGAACTTTGTCATTGCAGGATCTCCGCTGGGACTTTCTGCTTGGCCTTTGGGCATTTATCTGTTGACGAGGACTGCCAGAAGCCGGCTGCAGCTGTTCGTGGCAGGAACAATGTTTTTCCTGTGACATTCTGTCCCTAAACACGTGTTGTTAGCGAGGGACCGATACCAAGCTGTGGCGATGGAGGCCTCGCAATCTGATGCAGTTGGCACAGTTCCTGTGAAAATGGGTCCTGTTTAATTTTTTCTGGAACCCCTGGGAAATTAAAAACGATTAAAACGTCCTTTGCAGTGCTGGATGTGCAGCGCAATGCGCTCTTGGCAGCACTGCACAAACATCAGTAAACCCTGCTCCCGTCCTCCACAGTGACTTCCGTGCAGGTAGGGGCACTGCAGCTCCAAAGATTAAACAACCTAACAACTGTCCGGCTTCCCCTGGGCCGTCAGAGTTTTGAGGGGCAGGACTGGGACTCGGGATACTTTCTCTGCTAGGTTTAGCCCCCTTCGCTTCGCACCACATCCTTTGGGATCAGGCGGGTTGGTAAACGCACAGCTCCCCTCCTTGCATACCGCAGCCGCGCTCGGCCCGACAGCAGGCACCAGTAGGTGACGCAGCCGGTCCCACCGCTGCCTGGTGCTGTTCCCACAGGGATGCCAGATGACCAGAGAGAAGGCTTGCAGGAGGAGCTCATCGATATTATCCTCCACGTCCTCAAGCGCAACCCCCAGCTGCACTACTACCAGGGCTACCATGACATCGTGGTTACCTTCCTCCTCGTGGTNGTTCCCACAGGGATGCCAGATGACCAGAGAGAAGGCTTGCAGGAGGAGCTCATCGATATTATCCTCCACGTCCTCAAGCGCAACCCCCAGCTGCACTACTACCAGGGCTACCATGACATCGTGGTCACCTTCCTCCTCGTGGTGGGGGACAGACTGGCCACGGCTCTAGTGGAAAAGCTCTCGACGCATCATCTCAGGTACTCAGCAGGCTCGGCTGGAAGAGAGGAGTGTCCTCAAGCCGTGGGGACGCCTGTGCCTGCGGGGAAGCCTGGGCAGATGGGTTGGCCTGTCCTGGAGCGGGGCAGCCTGGAGGGCAGAGCCTTGGGTCAAGGCCAGCTGCCTGCCACGTGCGTACCCGGAGGGCTGCTGTGAGAGAGCAGCGTGACCGCACAATAGCACGTGGCTTTGCAGGGAGTTCTGCTCTGGGGAAGGGATAATTGAAGGCTGGCAGTTAATTTGTAGCACCTCTTAAAGTTGAAAAAGTGCATTATTCTTAGTCCTCTGGCCATGTCTGCTGTCAGGGCCTCTGCAGCTCCTGGGGCTGCCTCAGCACAGTGCGTCCCGCTGAGCCTTACACAGCCCTGGGCAGTGTGCTCTGTACCACCAGCGTCCTGAGCCCCGAGTCAAGCGACTCCCCTGTTTGTGCATTGAAATGACAACAAGCCTTCAGCTGGGGAGTGGTTTGGAGGGATTCTCCCTTCTTTTCCCAGACAAGGAGTTAGGTTTTGGGTGCTGGAAAGGCTTTACAGTTCACGTGTGCACTGCAGCAAAATAAGAAGTGTCAGCTGACACCAGCGTGATTGTCTGCGTCTGGGTTTCCCATGCCGACCAGCCCCGCCTGTCCCAGATGGGTAGGCAGATTCCTTGGGGCTGGGGGGCCGCCCTGCCAGCAAAGCTGTTTATTGCAAGTACGTTTATTTACCTTCTGGCTGCCTCTCTGGAGGGAGAGCTCACTGACATGGTTGCTTAACAGAGCTTGTTTTAAATCTCTCCTCAGGGATTTTATGGACCCAACGATGGATAATACCAAGCACATTTTAAATTACCTGATGCCCATCATAGACCAGGTGAACCCTGAGGTGCATGACTTCATGCAGAGGTACGCAGACATTCCCTCAGAGCCTCCTAGCTCTCCCCCGCCAGTCTCACGTTACGGTTCACGGGGCCCTTTGCACCAGCATGTCCCCAGCACCACAGGGGCTTCCTCAGAGTGAGTCGACAGCTGACCCACAGCTAATGGTGACAGTCCAAAGCCATGTGGCACTCTGCTTCCAAGCAGACCCAAACCTATGCTGCCTCTTGAGGGGTTTTATGTGGTGCCATCTTCACCCCAGTGGTCTGCAGTCCATATCGGAAAGGCTGTCAGTGTGCCAGACAGCGACGTGGCACCTCACACGTTCACGTTCTCCTGAAGGCAGACCGTTTGGACCTTTACTGTGGACCCCGCTGGATGTGAGCCAAGTAGTACTTTGCCTGGGGGTTGTATCAGAGGTGCAGTGCATGGGTCTGGACTGAGCTCTGAACGCTCTGTCAGTAGCCAGAACCCTCCCAGGCGCGGAGGTGCGAGGCAGGGATCGCCCAGAAGCATTCTAGTGCTGTTTCCAAGCTGCTGGCAGCAATTGACCTAACAGCACTTTCTCTCTGCACAGTGCGGAGGTGGGAACCATCTTTGCTCTCAGCTGGCTGATCACCTGGTTCGGGCACGTTTTGTCCGACTTCAGGCACGTCGTGCGATTATATGACTTCTTCCTGGCTTGCCACCCGCTGATGCCCATTTATTTTGCTGCTGTGGTAGGTATTGGCTGGAATGGCAGGGGGATTAACTGAGCCGTTGTGAGGTGCTCATGGTTTGGGGCTGGCAGACCCAGTGCTGCTGCTGTCCCTGGCTGCACCCTGCTCTGCAGGGGACCCCAAGGCCAGCAATGCCCTTGGCGATGGCAGAGGGCAGGTGGGATCCAGGATTGAGCCTGGGGGTGTCCAGGTGTGCCAGCTGTTGCAGTTCAGTGCCGTGGAGGCAGCGTGACGTGGCGTTTTTCTTTGCTTTGATGTGCTGGCCCTGCTGCTGGGCGCTTGCTGGGGAGCTGGGCTGGCTGGGGGCAGTGCTGCGCTGTGCATCAACCTGCCCCTTCTCCTATGGGAGCTCCAAACAAATCTGTTTGAGGGCAAGCCGCAGAGTCAAGCCCTGCTGAGGTTCTGCCCGTGTCTCTGACCTGCCAGTAGCAGGCTGTGCTCAGAACACAGATGTAACTACCCAGAAGGGGGCTTTCCACAGCCTCAGAGGCTCGGGAAGGCTTTGGCATTTCTTTTCCCGGTCCGGGAGTGCTTCGCTGCCGTGTGTCCCCTTGAGGGAGGGCAGGTCTTTCAGCTCGTCCTCGCTTTCCTGGCTGTCCTCAGTGCTCTCACTCCTCTCCTTAGATCGTGCTGTACCGGGAGCAGGAAGTTCTGGACTGCGAATGCGACATGGCCTCTGTCCACCACCTCCTGTCCCAGATCCCACAGGACCTTCCTTACGAGACTCTGATCAGCAGAGCTGGGGACCTTTTTGTCCAGTTCCCACCATCCGAACTGGCCAGGGAGGCAGCTCAGCAGCAGGCTGAACGGTGAGTGCAGGGCCGCCCGTGTGCCCGCGTGGTCTCTGCATCCCCTTGCCGGGTCTTGCTTCCTCGTGAAGATCTTCCTCCCTGGCAGGAGGCTGCACCCGAAGGTGACCTGGGGACACTCCTTGTTTCTTCTCTTGCAGAACTGCGGCTTCCACTTTTAAGGACTTTGAGTTGGCGTCAGTGCAGCAGAGACCAGACACTGTGTTGAGGCAGCGCTTCAGGGAGCGGCTCCGAGGGGAGGAGCGGACAAAATCCCTCTTGACAAAGCCAAGGACCAACCGCTTTGTCAAGCTGGCGGTGATGGGGCTGACGGTCGCGCTGGGAGCAGCTGCCCTGGCCGTGGTGAAGAGTGCGCTGGAGTGGGCACCCAAGTTCGAACTGCAGATTTTCCCCTGAAGCCAGAGGAAGGGCCTTCCCTGTCACCGCGTCCTTCCCTGGCGCAGAGGGGTGATGTTTGATGAAAGAACGTGTCCGGAAATGACCTGTCTGAAGATTACTTTTTATTCTCGCTGCGTCCAGTGACGCTTTTGGCCTTTGTGACAGAGACTGATGGGAATCAGCCCAGCAGGATTGTTCCCCGCACCGACGCTCCCCTTGTTCTCTCCTCCCCGTGCAGGGGTGAGCAGATGGGCACCACCGCCGTCTCCTGAGCAGCCGGAGGTACCAACGAGCCAGGCTCTTCAGGCTGCGCACAGGTGACTGTACAAGCGGAGAGCTGTGTGTGGGCTATGCCGAAACGATCCCGCGTTCTCTGTTGGGGTTAATGAGTGGGAGGGAGGGCAGATCCTCGCCTGGAGGAGAGTGTCACGGCAGGGTTTGGTGCGCGTGTGTCAGGGTGGGGGGTTTGCACAGGGCTGTTACACTCCTGAAGAGCTCCTGGCTCTGCATTATTTTCATGTGCAGGCTGCCGGCACTCCCCACCGTCTGCGTTCAGCCTCGCGGTGACCCGACTCTTCCCTTTCCTATAGGCAACCTCTGAGTAGAGCCAAACCTTTCACAAAGCCCTACCGTGAGGTTGTGTCCGGCACCTAACACTCCCTGACTCCTTTTGCTTCCTCATCTTTGCGGCCTGATCCGTTTACAGGAGAGAAGGGCAGGGGAGAGAGAAGGGAGCAGACGCTGGACTGCCAGAGGCAGCTCAGCTCTCGGTTGCTGGGGCTCCTTCGCCGGCTGTAACACAGTCGTATCTCAGGTCAGCGAGGCGAGAGACGCGTGTTGCTTGCCCTGCCCGAGGTATGTGCTATCACGTGCCAGATCGCGGCACCACAAGAGTTAGCAGCACCGTAAACACCCGTTGCGGACTTCTGCAGCTCTGGGAGCAGGCTCTAACTCAGACAAAGGCTTGTGAAACACTTTGCGCAGGACAGAAGTCATTGTGGTAGGAGATCTGTCTTAAATCTCCCCCACGAGCTGATCAGACTTCAGCATCGCCCTGCAGAATAACGCAAGTGAGGGAGTTTCCCGGAAAGGCCACCCCCGACCCCGCACAGCTCCCGTTTCCCCACCTGCTTCCATTTTAGTCCCAGCGCTCCCCGCCCTCCAAGCTCAGCAGCGAATCCTAGACAACTCGGTGTCCCACTGAGACAAAGCCAATAGATACTAAATGCCTCTACCTCTCCCCTGAGCTGCTAAACCTCCCGCAAGTGCCCTTACCTGTCCCTTACAGCTCCCGCCCCGCTCCCGCGCCGTTGCTGTGTTGTGCCCAAAGCCATCTGTGCCGTGCCCAGGGCCCGCACACCTGAAAATCGGGGGTGGGTTGAAGAGTTACGGATTTTGAGGTAGCGAAGAAAACTGGTGTCCTGCAAAGCTCAGCATCCTCCTGTCCCAACGCCCTGCCTCTCGGTTCATAACTGCCTCCTGCGTAAGCTTTGGGTTGCCCTGTGGGCCCTCAGTCTCCAAGGGGCCGTGCGTGCAGCCGTCACGCCTGCTCTGCTTCCATAAAGCTCTCGGCAGAGGAGTTTCCTTTGCCTCTGCAGGCTGAAAGGCGGACGTGTGTGAATCTGCTCTCGCAGAGGCAGGGCAGCGAGAGCTGTTCCCTCTGCCGCTCGCTCGTGCCAGGGCCGTCTGTGCCGTTGGTGAGAGCCGGGGGCTGTTCAGGGGTCTCCTCGCAGCGTGGTTGAAGGCAGAGCTGGTTTCTGGCCCTCGGCACCTCGCCGAGCGGGGCAGCAGCGGCGCAGGGCGGAGGAGGCCTGGGTGATTTAGCACTTTAGAAACTCGTGGTGCAGGAGAGTGTGGTGAGCTGGGGGTGCTGCCAGAGGGCCCCCTCCGTACGCTGCCCCGAAGGAGGGGATGGCTGGAGCCCCCCCGGGGGCCCCCTGCAGCCCTGCCGCTCTCTGGCCGTGATGCACTTTAGTTCTCGCGTGTCCCCAAGGAGAGGAAGGGCCTGGGAGGAGACGGCCGCTTCGGGTGCTCCCGTTACTCTGTACAAAGACTTATACGTACCCGTGTAAATGCAGATTTGTACAAACCCTATAACTGTAAAATAAACAGTTACTAAACACACCTCCTTCCCTCGCGCTGTGCAGGCAGGGGCTGCGGTGTGAGCCCGGGCTGCCCGCTCTGCTCTCGTGGCACCCCATGGCCCAGAGCCAGCACATCCCTGCGGCGGCCAGGCCGGCTCTGCGGTCACCAACCCGCGCAGCCTCGTGGCCGGCAGTGCCGTGGGAAGAGGAGCAGGAGCGGAGCCAAACAGCGCTTGCGTGCCCCGGTTGCTGCTGTCCTTCCATCTGCCTGCCTTTGGTTAAATGCCAGGCCTCATACGTGCCGTCGGCTCTACAGGGCATCCCCCCCATCAGCTGCAGAGCGGGACCCTAAATAGCCTGACCTCCCGGCCGCTTCTGCACCCCAGCCTGGGCGCCCAGCTGCAGGAGGAGATCCTGGGCATGGTGCCCATCAGCAGAGGCCCGGCCGTCACCGCTTCCCCCGTGCAGCCTCCGAGAGCCGGGCATGCTCCACTGAGCCGGGGTGACGCAGCCGCCTTCTCTGTGCCGGGAACGGGCTTTGCTGGGTGGCACAAGGCCGCGGCTGTGTTTACCCAATCGGGCCAGGGCTATTTTTAGTTCCCTGTGGCTTCCTCTCCAAGAGCAATTTTTCCCAAGAGCGCTCAAAGCCCTTGGGGAGGGACGTGCAGGCAGAGGCCGTCGGGGTGGTGGTGGGTGGGCAGGGCTGAGGTTTTACAGCAGAGGGAAGCCTGGAGAGGCAGCCCAGCGCCGTTCCTCACACCGCGTGCCTTTGTTCCCACGTTGATGCGATGCCCAGCTCTGGCACGCTGCCATGGCGGGTGCCCTGCCTGGAGCCCGGACAGCGAGCCCAGCGCTGCTGCACCCACCGAGCTGTTTCCTGGCATGGCCGGGCCTAATCCTGGGCCACTGCGGCCTGGTTGGGGCTCAGCGGAGAGAGCAGCCCCCAAGGCGATGTCACACATCTTTTAATTGACCCCAAACCAGCACGAACGGGGAAATGGCGGGCTGCGCAAATACCCGCGGCCCGCCCAGGCGCTGTGTGGGGACGCAGCCCGGCACGCTGCGCGCCTGTGGGCCGGGTACGGCTTGATGCAGCTCAGCACCATGCTGAGGGCGGGGGCCACGGCTGTGCTGGGCCCCCCTGCGCCTGTTCCCGGCCGTCGCAGCTTTGCAGCACAGTCCCCCAGTTCCCTGGAGGCACAGGCTCGGGCACTGGGAGCCCTCCCACCCTGCCACAGCCGCCAGCGCGTGGTTGTGCTGCATCGCCTGCACATCCAGCGCCACGAGCTCCTCCTCCCCGATCCCCTCCAGCTTCGGGGGCACCAGCGAGCCGGGGGCCAGCGCAGCGGCCCCCACAAGCAGGAGCAGGGTCCCCGTGGAGAGGCTCACCTGGGGACAGGGGCGCAGGGCTCGAGGTCAGCACCAGCCCCCCCGTGCCCCCCAAATGCAACAGCAGGATGCACCCCATGCGGGATGCGAGCAGGGGGGTGCATCTCCAGGGGGAGGAGGGAGGAAGGGTTTTCGGGGTCTCTTACCTTCCAGATGAGGGGGTCCACGCACCGTGGGTCAAGGACCCGTCCTCATCCCTGTCGGGGCTGGCCCGGGTGCAGTCCTCGTAGAAGAGGTGGAGGTAGGGGCAGACCCCGTACCATTTCCCCTGGGCCCATGGCCGCAGCTGCACTCCGGCTCACGGGCGGGCATTGGGCCTGGGGGGCCAGGCCACGTGGAGGGCGATGGGCCCCACAGCCAGCCCCCTCCGGCAGCTGCAGCACGCGTGGGGCTGAGCCAGCTCCTGCCTTCACCCCAGCGTGCAGGATGGGGGGCAGTGCACCAGCACTGGGTGCATCCCCATGCAGGGGCCATTGCCTGTTTTGGGGAGCACCAAGAGGGACCCCGAGAGCTGCCCCCTGCCCCCCACACAGGGCTATGCCTTGGCTGCCAGGACCCGGCCAGGGGGCTGAGGCCATGTCCTCGGAGTGACCGAGAGCGTCGCTGCCCTCATCCCGGTGGGGCTGCCGCATGGGATGGAGGAAGGGAACCCCCTCCCCTGCACCACGGGGACCTGCCCGTCCCGGGCCACATCCACACCCAGCACAGCCCCAGCACGGCCCCCGCAGCTGTGTCGGCAGGATCAGGCCCGACATCAGGCCATCTGCAGCCACCCAATCGCCGGCCATGGGGAAGGAGGGGCGGTGGACGGGAAGGATGCGGCCACTGTTGGGGTAGCCGAGGGGCTGCCGCCTTGCCAGGACACGGGGACACGGCCACCACATTGCGGGGACGGGGTCACCGCGTCCCCCCGCCGCCGCCACGATCCGGCTGCCTGCCCAGGGATGGGACATCGCCACGGGAACTGCCCACTCAGCCCTTGCCGGGGCAGCCCCGCAGCCTGGCGTGTGCGTGTGCGTGTGCGTGTGGATACGTGCATGAAATGTCAGCCCGGAGGAGGGCGGGGGGGGGACCGGGACCCTTTCGGTGCCGGCTGCGGCGCTGAACAAAGCCCTGCGCCGGAGAGGCCTCACGGGGGGAACGCAGTGCCCGTGGGACCGGCTGTCCCCCAGCACAGCCCCAGCCTCGGTGTCCCCACAACATCTTCGTCCCTCCATCCCTTCTTGCATGCAGGGGTCTTGGGGGTGTGTGGGGGGGTCGTAGCCTGGTGCTGCCACAGTTTGGGAGGGGGGGGCTCGCCCTGGGGACCACCCTGGTGCATCCCTGGTGCCCATGGCTCTCCTTCCCCGGGCTGCCCTCATCCTGCATGCCCCGCCGTGTCCCTGCCCCCCAGCCCTGCCTGCTCCCCGCTTACCTCTGGGGGGGCAGAGGCCTTAGCTCATCCTTCCCCATTCCAGTGCCGTCACCGACAGCCATCCCTCTGCTGTGCCTGCGAAGGATCGCACGGCACCGTCCACGGGTGGGCAGCCAGGCCCCGGCTTCAACGCAGCCCCAGCACCGTCCTCCTCCCAGGGGCTTGGGCTGGGGAGGATGGGGGGGCCGTGCTGGGGCCGAGGGGAGCAGGCAGAGCGGGTCCCCCCTGCGAGGCGACTCTGCCTGCGGAACCGGCGACACACCGCGTGCAGCCGCTGTGCGTGAGCCAGAGCCGGGCCGGCCGCGTGTGCACGTGCCTGCGTGAGCACCGGGCACTCGGCCCCACGTGGCCCTGGCCCACGGCGAGGCCAGGAGCCGGGACCGTGGTGGGGGCAGACCCACGGGCCTCCCCCCACGCCCGGCTGAGCCAGGCAGCATTCCCAGGCAGCAGCCTGGTCCCACGGCCGGGGCTGCGGTGCCCCCACGCCGGAGCGTCGCCGTCCCCACGGCCCCGGCATTGCGGCCAGGGCGCCCCAGGGCGGTGCCAGGTGCCGTCCCAGAGCGGGTGCAGCGCTGCGCTCCCATGGGCCTGGGGGGGGTCACGGCAGCACGGAGGGGCCGTGGTACCCGGGGATGCTCTGGGCTCCCCTTGTTGCCGTGGCAACAGCTGCAGGCAGTGGAGGGTGGGGGGGAGTGACACAAGGGGCGCATGGCCCCCCCGGCCCACCCGCGAGGCCGGATTAGCGCCCTGGCCCCCCCCCAGTCCTGGCCCCGCGGGCTGAGCCATGCCGGCGGGCTGCGGGTGCGCAGAGGGGGCATGGTACACGCGTGCACAGTGAACAGCCCCCACGGCACACGCGTGCACAGCACACGGCACACCCCAGCACACGCGTGCACAGCACACATAGCACCTGGCACACGCGTGCACAGCACATAGCATGCACNGCCCCGCGGGCTGAGCCATGCCGGCGGGCTGCGGGGGCGCAGAGGGGGCATGGTACACGCGTGCACAGTGAACAGCCCCCACGGCACACGCGTGCACAGCACACGGCACACCCCAGCACACGCGTGCACAGCACACATAGCACCTGGCACACGCGTGCACAGCACATAGCACGCACGGAGTACACACGTGCACATGCATGTGCGCACACACACGCTGTGCACCCACACACCACGCACGCAGACCGTGCGCACACATCCAGCCTGCACGCAGACACACACGCGCGGGGCGCGTGCACACGCACACCGAGCGGGTGCTTACACACGTGCCGGGAGATGCACACGCGTGCACCCCCCAGCAGCGTGGCGCTGCTCCCCGGGGACGCCCAGCCCGCTCCCCCTGATGAGGGTGAACCCTCCGCGGAGACGGTCGGGGTGGGAGCCGAGGGTCGGGGTGGGAGCCAGCCCCCCGCGAACCCCGCAGCGCCCCGGGAGCCCCACGTCCCCCCGGGAGGAGCGAGGCGGCGCAGGAGGAGCCGGAGCCGTGGGCAGCAGACCAACACACTTTATTCCATAGTCACAACAGCCAGGATAACCGTTAGCCGAGCTCCCGCAGTGCCGGAGCCGGCCGCGTCGCACTCCCCCGGGACGGGACGGGGGCCGGCGCTGCCCCCCTGCTAAAAGCCTNGGCGGCGCAGGAGGAGCCGGAGCCGTGGGCAGCAGACCAACACACTTTATTCCATAGTCACAACAGCCAGGATAACCGTTAGCCGAGCTCCCGCAGTGCCGGAGCCGGCCGCGTCGCACTCCCCCGGGACGGGACGGGGGCCGGCGCTGCCCCTCTGCTAAAAGCCTATTTCTCCAAGACAACACACACAGGAACCCTTCACTACCACGACACTACACAGGTGACCCCGAGCGCTGGTGCCCGTCCGCAGGCTGCGCCGGGGCCCCACCAGCTCCGGGGGCCCCCGGCCCGCTCGGCCACCGCCGGGGCGGCTTCTTCCTGAGAGAGGTTTGGTTTATTTTTATTATTAATTTATTATTAGTAGTATTATTATTGTTATTCGCTTTGTCTCTAGTGATGACGGGATGTCGCACGCGCACGCACACACGCTCGCACACGCACGCCAGCCAGCACCGGGCAGCGGGGAGGCGGGGGGCGCAGCGGGAGGGGGCCGCACGCTGGCGGGGGGGTTAGGGGTGAGGGTGGGGGGG
>VZSC01000065.1:0-10076 GCA_013398225.1 Steatornis caripensis | reverse complement strand
GGGTGGGAGGGTGGTGGGGGGGCATGGGGTACGGGGGGATTCCCGGGGGGCCATGGGGTATGGGGGGGTCCCCGGGGGGCTATGGCAAAGGGTGGGTCCCCAGGGGACCCAAATGGGGGCTCCCAATGGTTCAAAGGAGCAGGCTGGGGGTCTCCTATAGGGGAGAGGCAGGAGGACTCTGTGGGCCATGGGGTGGGCAGGGGGGCTCCCCGTGGGGCAGGGGAGGTCGCTGAAGGTGGGGGCTCACTGAGGGTACCATGGCCCAGGGGTGCTGCTGCCTCTCTGCTCTGACTTTGACCCACAGAGCCCACAGAGGGGCTCAGCCTCCTCGCTGGGGTTACGCTTTTTCCTTCCAGAGCCTGCGCGGAGATGGATGCGAAGGGCTCGGTTCCGAGGGTCGTGGAAGAGTTCAAGAGAATAGTAAGCCTCTTGTTCCCGTGGGGTTCATGGCGTTTACAGCGCTGTGGTTGCAAGCGCAGCGTCTCTCAAATAGGCCTGAGGCTTGCTGCTGGCAGAGGGCACAAAGGGACACCTGGAAGCCCCAGAGGAGTTGCAGAGGGGAGTCAGAACCGTGGGTCACGTCAGAGAGGACTCTGCTCACAAACCTCCTCTGACCCCATCCCTGCTGTGCTGCTGTTGTGCTGAGTTTAGGATTACAGCAAATGGCAGTAGACAGAAGCAGAGAGGAAATCCCTGGCTCGCAGGTTGACTTGGCCGCCGCTCACCAATGAGGACAAGAAGAAGAAAGGGGAGAAGGATAAGGCAGGTTGGGAGAGATTCCCTTGTACCGCGCTGCTCTCCCTGCCCACCGGTGCCGCTTTTGCATTAACCCAGTGTCTTCTGCCTGGAGACGATCAGCAAAAGGCACAGAAAGAAAATTACCCAAGGGAAATGCTGAGAATAAAGGGGGAGAACTAGAAAAGGCCAGGGAGCGCTTTGTAGGCTCGGCTCCTGGGCTGGAACTGCGAGCCGCTTTTGCTGGGGCTGCAGAAGGTTTGAATTCAGTCTCTCGGTTGTTCTTTGTATTTCCCTGAGCCGCATATAACAGGAGAGAGGAGCTGCAAGGCGTTGAAACCGGACCGTGAAATAAGCACGGGCCTTTTTTTTTGTTTGTTTCACCAGTTGCATGTATGCTGAGTAAAAAACCACCCTCGCCTCCGGAGACATCGTCACCCTAAGAGAAATACAGACGTTTTACTCAGAGGAAATCAGCGCTCAAGAAGGCTGCGTTAGCTAAAGCCTTGGAAGAGATCAAAATTATGACGGTACGTGCCACAGATACGCAGTGCTGGGATGTAGGTAGCAAATCCATACGGTTAACCCAGCTGCCTTTATGGAGGAAATTCTAGCAGCCTGACTCACTCTTGCAAAATGACATGTGTTTATTTATTAATACAGTGGAGATAATTATGCTGCTCTGCTTAATGCTGGTGAAATCTAACCTTGATATTGGCTATCAAGAAAAATTAAGAGAAACCAAGAGAGAGTCCAGACTGTAGCAGTAGGAGGGAGGAGATTTAGGAAACCTGACCTCTTAGAAAAGACTCTCGGTATCAGATTTTCTCAGGCTAGCAAAGAGAAGGTTGAGGTGGAGGACATGACCAGAGCTCTGCAGCAGGTGAAGGATGGTTATGAGAGAGGCGGTGATCCTGTAGTGAGGAACGTGGGAGCAGGGCTGTGCTGCGGCGGGGGTCAGAGTGCCTCAGCAGCGCGGCTGCTGTTACCATGGGACAGGAGTGTCCAGGGACGGCGGGCGATGCTAAGAAAGCTTGGGGCAGGTGGGACTGGTGGAATCCGCAACACTTTAATCCACAAACTCCCATAGAATCTGACCAGTCTGAAGGAAAATGCCATTGAGGAGTTGAAGCAGCGCAGTGCTCGCCTGGCAGAGACCAACTGCCAGCTGATGAAGGCCATCGAGCGCACCGATGACAGCACTGCCAAGCAAGCCAGGAGCCTGCTGCAGCAGTATGAAATGTTTCAGGTGAGACTTTAGGGTTGGCCCACGGATCCAGTTCGGCAGAATGCAGGACTGCCCACGGCTCGTCGGTGCTGGAGAAGGGTCAGACGCTGCCCGGCCCCTTCCGCTGCACCGAGTGTGACTGGAGCATCCCCGGTCCTGGGGGGAGCTCTCTGATGCCCAAAGATCCTGTGAGGTGCCCATGTTTTCAAGCTGCAGGAGCACCCTGACCGTAACTGCCCGAACCGACAGTAGTCACCCCTGTAACAGCCCAGAGCCACCCCTCCATGTTGTCCTTGGCTCCAGCTGGCTCCTGAAGCACCACTCCGCTCCCCAGAGCCGCTTCCGTGCATGGGCTGGCAGCAGCCAGCGCCGCGGGTTCCTCTGTGCTGCAAATGCAAGCAACAGCACTTGAGAGGAAGGTCAGGGATGCTGCAGGGGGATGTTTCAGAGCTCTGTGGGATGAGCAGTGACTGGATTTCTCCCTGTGCAGAGGGTGAAGGCAATGGTGCAGACTTTCCATCAGAACCGGCTGGAGACAGCAAGGGCAGAGCTCCCGGAGATGGAAAAAACAACGGAAAAGAATCTGGGAAGTGAGTTGCTCACATTAGTATGAAGTGCAGCCTATACAACCGTGTTCCCTTTGCTTTCCGTCTTGTTAGTTTAAAAACGCTGTGTTGATGTTATAAATGTCAAACAGTTCCATTTCTGAAAATGAATCCCGTTTGCTCTGTGGGATGATCTTCCCGTCAGCCTGTCGGGAGGGAGAGCGCCCTGTGGCCCCGGCAGCCTGCGCTCGGGGTGCAGAACAATCGCCTCCTTGGCAGCCGTGTGCGCTGTCCTGTTGGGGCAGGGTCTGGTCAAGGTGGTCTTCATCGGGGGGGCCGTTCCCATTTTCCTCAGGGTGTGCAACCCCTGTGGAGAGAAGGGCTCAGGCAAATGCAGGACTCCTTAGCTCAATGAAGAAGCGAAGCTCTGGAACCCCTGAGTTGAGATTTTCTGGTTTGACTTTCAATCAGAGCTACAGCAGCAGCTGGATGAAGTCACATCAGAGGTACAGGTTCTCCAGGACGAGCTCGGCGCCCTGCGGGCCTACATCCACGGGCAGTATCCGGAACAAGCTGGCCACATAGCCCTTCTGCAGCGCAGCATCCAGAACCTGAAGGAGCAGCAGCAGGTGCTGAGACTTCTCCTCCCTGCAGCGTTGCCAGGGAAGGAGGAAAGGGCAGGGGAGGAAGGACCGCAATGGTTATCTTGCCTAACGCTCCTGTTGTTTCTGTGCACGGCTTCCTGCTGTTCTCCGGAGGAGACAGACAAGGCAAAAGAAATGGGGAAGGCCATCTTGGAGGAATGGGAAGGGAAGGCACGGGCAGAACAAGAGGCGCTGTTACAGAAAGTCGTGGAGGTTCGTGGAGTTCGTGCGACGTCCCAGCGAGGGAAATCAGTTTCTGGGAGCTGGGAGACAAGGCAGGGGCTGCCACACATTGCCCGTCAGCAGTAGCACGGTGCAGCCAGCACCCAAAGAGTAACAGGGCATCGCTGCTCCCTGCCTGACGCCGTACTAGAGCTGTTCGCCAAGCCGGGAGGGTGCATGAGAAGCGCTTCTTGCTGCTGCTGTAGTCTGATGTGTTGAAATATTCTCAGGCTCGCTCCTGAGAGTCTGCTGCGCGGCAGTGAGCGCACTGCGACCCAACGTTTGCCCTGCATTTATGGTCCCTGTTTTATTGCATTATTTAGGTAGCTGCTTCACCAATTGGCTGTGACAGCGCCGTGGCAGCGGTGTTTGTAATAAATCCACGAGGAAATTAAACTACGTGCAGCGCTACGGAGCAGGGACTGCAGTCGCTCTTCCCAAAATAGGAGGAACTCCCGTTGCACGGTTCCTGCTCACATGATGTGCTTAGCACTTTCCGTGGGTTAGCAGCTTGAGAGCGCTAAGAAAATATTAATTACTGCCTCCATTTACAGCCTGCCCTGATGCGGAACTGTTTGTAAGGACGGGTGATGTAAAAGTAACCCAAGCAATATTAATAAGCTTTCCCTGGGAAACTGAACTGCATTTCTTGAGCTCCTCAGTCTTCTTCTACAATCGGCACAATGTGATCTCAGTGTCAGTCTCTTTCTAGAGCCCGAACCCAAACCTTATTCGAGCAGAAGTCATTTCCTTGAAGAGCGATGCGTCTGGACACGGCCAGCATTGGCACCCGCCGGGGCAGGCTTTTGTGCTGGTGGTTACTGGGGAATTCCTTCAGCTGGTTTTCTTCTCTTGACCCACACAGGACATGTGGCTGCACCAGGATGGCCTGAAGCAGATGGTTATGAACAATCACGTTCTGCAATGCGAAATACTGAGGCCCAGGGGGGTGAGCGAGCTGGGGAAGAGCCAGCGCAGTGCAGCAGAGCCAGCCACCCTCAGCCCTTGCCCTTCGAGAGGATTTTGTCTGCCTCGGTGGGGTACGTGGTGGGGTACGTTGCCTTCCGTGCCCTCCGGAGTCAGCGGGCTGTTAGGGCACCCTGAGGATGAGCAGTCCAGCAGGTGTTTGAGGAAGCTTACTTACACGAGGCATGTTTTCTAGCTCTGCTGTTTGCAAAATCTCTAAACTTTAATTCCTGTTTCTCTTGCAAAGTAAAGAACTCTTAGAAATGTAATCCGTTCAGATTATTAAGGACCTGGAAGAGGAGATTGGTGAGCTGAAGAGAAGCGTCCAGACGCTCCGCCAGAGTGCAAGAGACCTGAGAGCACTGATCTTTGCTGACGTTCTTCTCCGCAGAACGAAGTAAGGCTGGTCAGTGGGCAGGCACAGCCCTTTCTCTCTGGCCTTGGGTCGCAGAGTGTTTGGCACTGAGTGCTAACTAATAACCTAACCCTGTCGTTTCCACAAACGTCACCATGAAACCTCCGTGCAGCCCAGGGTACAAACTCACAGTTACGCTGGGTTGCGCTTGGCCTCGCCCACCTAGAGCCGCCCTGCTGGTTGTGTGAAGTGGCACCAGCGCTCTGTGGGAACACAGACGGGCAGCCGCTTCCCTCATACGTAAAAAAATGCGTCGTCGGCATTGGCTGGCAGCTGAAAGGCAAAACTTTCTTATCTTTCTGACTGCTTTTTCCCTGCCCCGGCTCTCCGGTAGCTAATGGCTGTGGGTAATCCCCACTCCTGCTTACCGGTGTGTGCTGTGCTGATACTGGATGTCAGAATTACAAAGCGTGAGGCGAATCCTCACTTAGCGTTGATGGGGTGAAGGCCCTGCCAGCTCGATCACAGGAATACTGGGCTCTCCTCTCTGGGGACAGACCCAGACGGGCCGAGTCTGGGGGCCAAAGCGTACCAACAGCCAGCTGTGACAAGGTATTTTCCACCACACCCACGGCAGGCTGAAGGCGTAACGCTGCCGCTTGTCCCGTGGCAGCGCGGTCCTGCCCAGGGCAGGACAAATCACAGAAATTCGGAGCTGCCGAGGTGCCCGGGCTTTGTGTGCTGTCTGCTGACCAGGGGAACAAACCTGAGAAAGAATGGGTCAAATGTGTTTAAATCTCGAGTCTGACGTAGCCTGAACCCGTAGTTGTGTGCAGAACAGCGCGCATATGCGCGTTTATTTACAGCAGCTGCCTATACAAATTGTTCCCGGCACAGAGGCGTCTGTTAACGCAGTCGTTCCTTCCCAGCGCATCCCGCCGCTGCAGGTACAGGCCAGCCCCTCGCCCCCTCCGCACACCACGGGCACACAGGGGATATTTTCCACGAGAATATCATCCCTTGGGGTGAGCGGACGCTCGCCCAGCAAAGCGGTGGTGGTGCAGGCGACGAGAGGGGCTGCATCTCCCGCTCCAGGGGCTGCGTTTTTGCTGCAGCGCTGCGGAGGCATGAGCCGAAGCAGGAGGAAAGCCTGGAACGTGTCAGGAGTCTGCAGGGGGAGGAGGGCGACTGCGTGATGAACTAGTGCAACTTAATTTTTTTTCCGATAAAGAAAATGATTAAAAAAGGGAATTAATTAGCCTTGACAGCTGGTGGGGCTGGGGTTGCCGAGGTGGCTGGGAGAAGAGTTAAAAATAGCAGGAAGGCCCAAGTGGAAAGTTTCTGTAACATCACAAGTCAGGCATTTGGTGCTTACCCGCCCTGACAGGCGGGAGCCCGTGCCAGAGCCCTCTCCACCATCCCGCAGCCCTTTCCCACTGACCTCCCTGCAACTTTTCACACGACTTCACCAGCCTTTCGGGGTTTTTTTTCTAATTAACCCTTTGGTTCCAGACACCGGATTTGCTTCTTGAAAAAAGAGCAAAATCAGACACGAGCTGCGCTCAGCCTGGGAGTGTGAGGGTGCGCAGGCGCACAGGACCCTCGCTGGCCCTCCTTGGGTCCCTGCGCGTGGAACCCCCCGCATATCCGTTCCCATCTGCGTTTCAGCTTCCCCTCATTAAAAATCCTCTTGCTTCAAGGGTCCCAGGGTGGATTCCACCAGCAGCTTCAAGCCCCGTGCTGTGGGGCACTCTGGATGCACAGTTTGTCCTGCACTGAGACGGAGATGGATGAGTGCAGCTCTGAGCAAGCCCAGCTCGCAGTGCTTGTCCTCTCTCTGCAACAAAGCAGATGTACCTGGCTGCTCCGACGGGCTTTCTCCGATTCTGTTTGTCTTTTGGGATTGACAGTGAGGGGTGGTTAATCTCATTCCTTCTCCCTCTCACAGCCCCAAGGGTTACGTCTGGCGCTGCCTCTCTGGGAAGTCCAGCGAGCACCGAGCCTGCCTTGCAGAGGGCTCGGACCTAAGCGCGGTCTAAGAAAGGGCGACGGAGCAGGGCTCAGGCTGGGCACCGACTTCTTTTGCAGGCAGAGTGGTTGCTGGCCAGGGCAGACCACGAAGGTTGAGCCGAAAAGCGAAATAGCGCTGGGGCGAGCTGGAGGTCGGGCTGGGCTCTGGTTCGTGCTGAACAGCCCCTGTGCACAACGCTTTTAAAGGGGTTTTCCCCCTGCTCCCCCCGCTGCTGGCTTTGTCTTGTGTCCCAGAGCCAGTGCCTGGGCCCTCCTGACGGAGAGCAGGTCCCGGACCCTGGGGGCACGGAGAAGGCGGCACAGCAGACCCAAGGCAGGCTTCCCTCCGATGATGGCCGTGCCGGGCATGGGACACCTCCGAGCTCTGGGTGGGCTGCACAGGGCAGTCCCCCACCTCCTGCCCTGGCCACGCAGGAGCTTCTCCTCCTCCTCCTCGCACCGCACCAGCCAAAGCACGGCGGTTTATTCCCACTCTTTGCTTTGCCCCTCCTAACTCTCCTCTCTCTCAGGTGCACGCCAGATATTGAGGTGATCCTCAGCATCCCCGGCGAGGAGACGCCACTCATCTGACGCTCGGCCAGGCTCTGCTCGCAGGCCCAGCGCACGGCGCGGCCAGGCTCGGATGAGGAGCCGAGCTGCAGAGCCCCTCGTTTCCCATCGGCGCTTCTCCATCCCAGCCATGCTCAGCCACCTCGGGGACTCCCTGGGGTGGTTACGTGGTGCAGTAAAGGTGTTACCGTCATCCCTGGCCCGCGCGGGCTTTGCTGGGCTCACGGGCTGCGGTCCTGGGGAAGGACCACGGGGCGAGCCCCACAACCACAGCTCCCGGGGCGGCATTGCCCGCTCTCCCGCACTCGCAGCCTGACCCGTCCCTTTTCGCGCCGCTGCAGTGGCACCGGCAGAGCTGAAGCCCAACGCGTCCTCCCTGTCGCTGGGCTCTGACCATGAGGGATGTCTTGGGACTGTCCCTGGTGTCGCCAGGCCCCGCCAGCACATCCCAGTCTGGGCCAGACTGATGTCCCAGTGTGGGCTCGGACCGGTGCCCGCGCAGGGCCGGAGCTCTGGTGGTTTGGTGCCAGCGGTGCTGTGCGCCCCCCGGGCCAACCGCTGGGTTCAAATAAAACCAGCTCCTGTTCTCGCCGGTGCCAAGCGAGCCTTCCCATCACCGGCTCTTGGCGACGGTGCTGTGGCATCTGCGGAGCAGGGGCCGAGCGGGGCCCCGAGGTCCCGGCGAAGCACAGCCCCGCCGGGCACCGGGCGCTGGGCACCGGGCAGGACCGGCCCGGGCTCGGCTCCCTCCGTCCTTGGCGAAGCTGCGGAGCCGGGCGCTGCCCCGCGCTGCCGTGAGATGGAGCGGGGCCCGCGGGGAGCACGGCCGTGGGGCTCGGGGGCCGGGGGGAGCGTGGCGGAGCCCCCACCCGCGACAGCGCAGCCCGCAGCGGCGGGGCCGGGGCGTCCCGGTGCGACCGCCGCGCTGCTCCCCGGGACCGAGGCGACGCGCCCCGGGGGATCTCGCCGTTCCCGGGCACCGGGAGCTCCGCGGGGACCTCGGGGACCGGACAGGGTGGCCGGGACCGGGGCTGGGGCCGGGGCCGGTGCGGGCGGGGGTGTGACCGGCGGGGGAGGGACCGGGCGCGGCGAGGCGGGGGTGGGGGTGGGGGGGAACTCCACCTCCTGGGGTTTAAAGCCCGGGCCGGGCGTCGGTGAGGCTGTCCCGGAGAAAGTTGTGCGCGAGCTACCGCCGGCACCGGGAGCGGCACCGGGAGCGGCACCGGGAGCGGCACCGGGAGCCGGGGCGGCCTCCCCCAGCCCCGCCGCCCATGACCCTGAACACGCAGCGCAAGGGCCCGCTGCGGAGGAGGGCCAGCACCCCGGTGCCGCGGCCGGGGGTGCCCGGTGTCAGAGCGCCGGGAGAGCCCTGCCACCCCCAGCTCGGTCACTCCGCGTCCGAGCCGGGCGGCAGGGCCGCGGCACCCCGGGGCAGCTGGTCCTCCGACTCCTCGGGCTCCTCGGGCTCCTGGGAAGCCCTGTACCGCGTGGTGCTGCTGGGCGACCCCGGCGTGGGCAAGACCAGCCTGGTCAACGTCTTCGCCGGTGTCCAGGAGCGGGACCTGCTGGAGCAGCACGGAGGTAGGGGCTGGTTGGGGCCCCCCCTGCAGCGGGGTCACCCGCCGCGGGGCCCGGAGGAGGTGGCGGGGAGGCAGCGCGTGTCCGGGCTGCGTGCNAGGGACGTGCTTGGCCGCAGCAAGCAGCGAGTGACCCCGGGCAGCCGGGGAGGCGACGCGGGAGCTGCGTGGGCTCTGCCGGTTGTTTTTAGGCAGCGCTGCCGGTGAGCAGCCGGGGGGGCCCGGAGGAGGTGGCGGGGAGGCAGCGCGTGTCCGGGCTGCGTGCGTCGCTCCGTCACGGGAAAAACACCCGTGTGCGAGGTGGAGAGGAGCCCGGTGCTGGGGCCAGGACCGGGTCTCGGTGCCTGGGCAGCGCCGCGCCAACCGGGCTCTCTCGGTGTCTTGCAGAGGCCACGTACGAGCGCACGCTGTCCGTGGATGGCGAGGAGACCACGCTGCTGGTGATGGATGCCTGGGAGCCGGAGCAGCGGGTATGGCAGGGCCGAGGCCGGGCACTGGGATGTGCTGGGTGGACATCGTACGGGCACGGCCACGGCTTCCGGGCCTCTGAGCACCATGAAGCTCCCTGGGGCTTTCCCGGCCATGTCCAGGGCTCACCGCTGCCCTCGCCGCAGAGCGGGATGTGCACGCTGGGCAAGGCAGGGACTGGGGACATGTCTCTGGCCGCTCTTTGCCCACCTTTTGCCAGCACAGGATGCTGCCCACCGCGTTCTTGCCGGTGGGGGCTCTTGTGGCGAGGCACCACGAGCGCAGGAGCAGCCGTGCAGGCACGGGGTGGGGGAAGAAGGGGCTGTGGGGAAGGAGCGTGGTGCCAGCCCGCTTCAAAATGCATGGAAACGGTTTGGGAACGGGGCTGAAGGAGCCGACTGGGCAAATCCACGTGAGGCGGTGCTGCCAGCCAGGACATGTGCTTTAACAGGCAGAGCGGTGGTCTCGAGAGCCTGGCATGGGCATTCCTTCCGCCCGGCGCACGGAGGCGTCTGCTGGGCAGAAACACCAGCGCCGCTGTTCCTGCCTCCCTCGAAAAGCCCCTTTGCCTCCCTCCATGCCAGGGTCTGGCGTTCCTGCGGGTGCCACCGGACAGCGACCGGTCCCTGGGAACAGGGATGGAGCTGGTGCCCAGGCTGGGAAGGTGGGCACAGCACCCGCGTGGGTCAGGGCTGCATTTTGCACGTGTGGCTGCACTGTCTGGAGGTGCCACAGCACTGTAACACCCCAAAAATC
>VZSC01000061.1:0-10062 GCA_013398225.1 Steatornis caripensis | reverse complement strand
TAAAGCCTTTTACGACACTCGCTTGGCAGCACCGCCGAGAGCCCAGGGACCGAGGCCAGGGCACTGCACTGGACAGCTGGCGTCGGAGGGGTTAAAGAGTGAGATCACCCTGCGAGGAGGGAGCTGGCGCTGGCTTTTGCAGGAGAGGATGCTGGCACCATCTCCCTCAGTCTTCCCCACAGCACCCAGGCGCAGAGAGCTGCCAGCGCACCCTGGCCAGGCACAGAGCACCCCAGCCCGCAGTGCCTGGAGGTGCGGGCAGCAAAGGCAGCGAGGGGGAGGTTTAGCTGTTATGGCCCGTTGGTTTCCAGCATTGGAGAGGAGTCGTGCAGGGAGCTGCACCCTCCCCCAGCTCCCAGGCCAGTCGCTGGGGCTCTCTGCTTTTGTTCCCTTGCCGGGGACTTGGCCAAGCAGCGTTCGGCCTGAGCCAAAGGAGAGACGGCCAAGAGCGCGCAGTGCTCCCCACAGCAAGCTGGGGACAGGGAGCCCCGCAGCGGGAGCAACGGGCACCCCGAAAGCAGAGGCAGNGACTTGGCCAAGCAGCGTTCGGCCTGAGCCAAAGGAGAGACGGCCAAGAGCATGCAGTGCTCCCCACAGCAAGCTGGGGACAGGGAGCCCCGCAGCGGGAGCAACGGGCACCCCGAAAGCAGAGGCAGAATCTTGCTCTGCAGTGCTGGTGGTGCCACAACATTCTCCGTGCTGTGCCGCCCGGAGGGCACGATGCTCGGGGACAGGAGCAGCTCTGCACATGTCCTGCTTTGGTTTTTAGGAACCAAACCTTCCCCTGGGGATGTTCATGCCTGAAGCTGGGGAGGGCAGACAGGGGACAGCGGTGTTTGAGAAGAGTGGTGGCATGGACCCTGACGAATGTCATCCTGAGCTATTTTAAGATTTTTATCTTACTGCTCTCTGACAAAAATGTGCTTTGAACCAGAGCTTATCATGTGCCGTTTGGCATATGGGGGCGGGGGGCCGGTGAGGGGGTGACTGAGTTTATCCCTGTGAGCTGGGGGCAGACAATGCAGAGCAGGCAAGCCGGTGGTGCAGCAGCGGCAGGTGCTGCCTGCGCAGCCGTGAGCATGTGCCATGGAAAATGGGCATGAAGGGGCATGGGCCTGACCCAGCCAGCCCATCTGGCAGCTCTCCAAGGGGACAGATAAAAGCAGGTATCTGAGCCAAAATCCCAGCCCAGGTCTGAACCGGGGGAGCACCAGGCTTTGCTGTGCTCCCGGCTTCCCACCATCACCCAGTCCATGGAGTAGCTGAGGATGGACCTTGGCTGGGACCTTCCCTACCTCCAGTTCCTAAACCTCGAGTTGTCCTAAACACGGTGATTTACCAGATGAAAGATGCTGCCTGCTGGAGCTACTTTTCCCGACCGTTATGCCCCGGGGAGCACAGGGCCAGTGCAAAGCGAGACGAGCGGGTCGGGGTGCGTGCCCATGCCTGCTGCTCCCACCGCCCGCTGCTGGCTGCTGGGGAAGGGCGACAGGGTGCCGGGCTTGGGGGGACGCTGCAGACAAACCCCTCCCCAGGGTGAAAGCAACTCTGCAAATACTCATACCAGCAGCACCACCACCCCGCCACTGCTACGAGCCCAGGGTTCGTGTGAGTTATCACCCTAGGCCTCTCTGCTGCTGGGGCTGGAGATTAGGGAGCTGCTCCTTATCGGCCACCAGCCCCGCTCTCAGCCCCGCAGCCGCAGGGCTCCTCTTTCAGTCTTAGTCACTGGAGAAATGAGTAAGCCCGTCGTAACCGCAGCGCTGTGACACTCTTGGGCAATAGTCTCGGGCTGTGCTTGGTTGGGTTGGTGGTGGTGTTTTTGTTTTAAGCAGCTCAGTGCACAAACCAGTAGCAACCAGGACGCGTTGCAGACACTCGCAGGAGCCGGGGCTGTGTGTGGCGTGTGCTGGAGCTCAGTGCCTTGCACGTGCGGAGCTCACCGTGTCTGATGGGGATAGCGAGAGGGCACACTGCGTGTGTGTGTGTGTGTGCTTGTGTGTGCCAGAGGGGGAGAGGGAAATCCAGGACCCAGCTCCTGTACGTGTCCATCCATCCGTTCATCTCTCTGAGCAGGTCTCAGCCCCTCCGGCCTCCTCCCGCACCATGCCAGGATCCTCTGCGCAGCGACCATTTCTGGCAGTTTAGACGGCAGCTACAAGAAAAATATTCATGCACTCTTCAGCTTTACTAGGCACATGACCCGGACAGTGCCGATGGTATAAACATTTATATTCAATTTATTGTTTTTTCTGCAGGCTCTGTCTTGGCTGGGTGGCTGCAGAGCGGCTCTGGGGCTGGCGCTGCGGCTGGGGCTGCTCCCCTGCCCATGGGGAGAGGGGCTGGGGCAGGTGGCTGGCAGTGCCTGGCTGGGGCAGCCTGGCAGCGTTTACCCAAGTCGACGGGATTTTTTTTTTTTCCATTCAAGCCTGTGCCGAGCTGCTGGCAGGACTAGAGCTTTCGTCCAGATTGCAAATGCCCAAAATATCTGTATTCTAGACTGAGCAGGCTGAGGCTGAAGAAGTGGTTATGGTCAGCTGATTGAAAAAAGCATATGGGAATGCAGACAGACGGACAGACGGACACCCACAGGTGAAGTGCCTGAGCACGTATGGCAGCAGTGGGCAAGAGGATGGGGAACATCACCAGGCGCTGCTCAGCCCAGGGCTCCATCCAGCAGGAGCCAAGCATGACCCCCGGACTGTGCATGCCCGTCTCCCAGCCACGGCTCTCATTACAGCATGTGATTTTTTTGCTATTTTTTTCCAGCCTGCTGAAATGTGAGCACAGTGCAGGGCATGGTTTTGACCCGGAGCAGCTCACGCTCATCCCAGTGACGCTGGGGCACAGCTCTAGGGCTGGATCCTGCCAAACCTTGCCCAGCCCCACAACAAACGCTTCCCACCGGCTGCATCCACACCAGAGATGGCTGCATCTTACTGGGACAGAGATGATGTTTCCAGCCCTAACTAAATTGGCAACACAGTCCCGGATTCAGCCCGCAGGCCAGGGCCGGGCTGGGCTGGGGCGGCTGTAACTGGTGGGGTTCCTGCAAAGCCTCAGTCAGCCCTTGGGGTGCTCTAGGGTGGGCTCAGCAAACCAGGAGCCTGGAAAGGGAAAAAGCTGCAGCACACAGGGGGCGGGTGCTGGGCAGGTGAGAGCTGCACCCAGCACCGTTCATGGGCCTCCCGGCCTGAAATGTCTGAGCATCGGTAAACCAGTCCTACCTCCATTAAATTAGTTGTATTGTATTGCTGCTATGTTATGCTCCTCATTTCTAATTAGCTTAAAAATCTAAACTTCATCTGCATCTTCAGCAGTCAGGATTTATGAAACATAAGTTAAAATATCAGTTGAAATAAGGCATTCATATGTATTCTTTCACACACACACATATGAATACACACCGATATTGATAGAAAATACGTATTTGCTCATACATACATGTTTCTAATCAGATTTATACATTATATAAATATATAAATGTAGTATAAATATTTTTATACATATAAAATCCATTTGAAACAGGAACCCAAATTAGTTTACCTTACTAAAATGGCATGAAATAAAGAGTAGCATACGTTGTTGAAAAAAGATTGGATGTGAATTTTGGAGGGTTTTTCTTCCTCTGAGGGCTCAGTCTACCATGTTTATGTCTAAAAGCTGCTAATTTTAAAGCCAGCTCACAGAAAACTAACGGTACGATTTATTTATTTCATTTCACTTTCATTTTGCAAAGCTCAGGCTTTGCTTAACATGCTAGCACGTAAGCAGCTCATGTGAACCCAACCAGCTGATGCTACTGGAGAAAGCAAATGGCTCTTGGTATCTGAGTGACCCCCGCAGTGCTTATCTGGAGGTAGAGATTAAACGGGAACCACTCAAATGTGCTTAGTCTGATTTTAAAAGATCTTTTGAGTGTAATAGGATGTAATAAGTATGATGTAATGTAATGAGTGTAGTAAGAATGTAATAAGATGCTTAGTGCTATTTTCAAAGCAAGACATGTTCCTGGCTGCTTTACAAAGGGTCACGTTCTCCAGTTTTACATGGGTAAATGCTTCTAAAAATCAGCTCCTGGGACTTTGGTGCTCATCGATTCAATAGGACTTAATGATCAGGCTGCCCGAGCCACTTCCCAAAGTGAGACTTGAGCTCCTGTTTCACACCAGTTCTTTAGATTATTTCACCTTATGCTGCTTCATCTCATTTCTGCTTAAAGATGGGTATGGTGGCTCTTGAAAGAAGATGCAAAGCATCCGTTAATAAGATGCCAATAATACTAATGGCATCCTGGTGCAATTTTTAACACCGCTTGTCTCTGCTCTCTGCTGTGCTGCACTAGTTTGATGCACGGGGTGTGCGACAGTGGTGCAGCCACACCATTGCTGCCCGACACCGGGCAGGCAGCTCCAGGAGCCAGCCTCCCACGCGAGGGAATAACAGGGGCCATAACCTGGATGACAGGGCACCGTCACGCCTCCGGTAAATATGCAGCTCATGGCATGCAAATGTAGCAAGCCACCGCTTGCTGCAGAGGCTGCAGCTCAACAGTGCCCACAGGGAGCAGAAAAATACTTACTTTGTTTATATGCATATGTGTTTTTATATATTAATTATATATGTGTGTTTAAACATAGCTGTATATAATTATATATTTAAATTATATATAAGTTTAAATATATACATACACACACACACATACACATAAATATACTCACGCACATATACGTAGGGATGTCTAGAGACAGGCCTGTAAGCCTTGCACTCATGAGCAGTGCTGCCCCGAGTCCCTCCACGGGCAAGCACCCATACCACCACCATCTCTGATGTCGCCATCTCTGAATTTTTCGTCTCCAACCTCGCCATCACCACCATCAGGCTCCCAAGCACAGGCACACAACTAATAAATCTGAGCCTTTAATTGCCCTCCCACACAGCATGGCCTTATCTGAGCTATCGCCCCTCTTGCTGTGCCTTGTCACACCTCTGTGTTTCCAGGTTTGTGGAGCTGGTGTCAGCAAAAGGATAAAATCACGGTCATTTGGCTTCCATTTTAGGTACATAGCCCCCCAGTAACACATTCCTGTTGCCTGGTCCTGCAAGATTTGTCTGACATGGTGAGGCGGCTCTGCCTGCGGGCGGATTTACACACCCTCTGCTTTTATCATAAGCAAGGTCCCCCTTTGGGGATTACTTAGGATGTAGCTAAAACTGTACAAAAATTAGTGGCAGAAAAAAGAAAAAAAACATCAAATCCCATTGCTAAAGACCTCAATAAGGACAGAGGGTGCTGCTGGGCCGGGGTGCCAGTGCTGGCACCACTGGGGCTGGAGGAGCCCCAGTCATCATTTGTAGCCAGTCGTTATTCACGTCACAAGAAGAACCAATGTCCCTGGTACCCAAGGGAGAATTATTTATTTCCCTCCCGTTCTGTAAGTTTGGGAAGTTTTCCGCAGCCCCCTGGGAGAGCGGGGCCGGCATGGTGTGGCTGCAGCGGTATCAGCAGCCACAGGTCTATCGGGCTGAGCAGAAGCTTTTCCAGGAACTATCTCGTGAAACACATGACCGTGCCCCCGGCCGAAGGGCGATACGTGACAGGCATTCACCGAGCTCCCAGCGAGTCAGTTGACTTTGTTATTCAAACTATTTTAGTGATGGTTTTTAATCCCAGGCTTAAGTTTTTCTTTTTTTTTCTTTTTTTCCCCTTTCTTTTTTTCTCTCTGAACAAGGGAATCTCTACGCTGGCAGGATTCAGAGAGGCACAAAGGAGGGGAAAAACAAGTTTCAGCCAGAAGAGAGAAAAAAAAAAGGATGCTGTTAGCATTCCCTGTATGTGAGGGGGTAAAAACATTTTGCTGTGAACTTTATTTTAAAGGGCAAGTGCCAGCAGCAGCCCAGTTACTATGCAAATAAATCCTGTGCTCGGCCTTTCCCGCTCAGCCGTAAAGTTTTGGCGCTGGGGCTCATTAGCTGCGGGAGCTGGGCTGTGGGGGCTGGCAGTGTCCCCAGTGCCCCCAGCCCTCCCTCCCAGGGACGGCCATCGGCTGGGGTTGCCACTGCAAAGCCCTGGGCCTAGATGGGAGCCCGCGGGGCTCCCCAAGTGTCTCGGCCAGATAACGCGGGGTGGCGGGGGCGAGCGCTGCAGACACGCGGGCTCGGTGCCCCCTGTGCCTTATCAAGAGCAGGCTTGGGCGGCCGCTGGCAGCAGAGCCCTCAGCTGTGCCTCCGTGACAGGGGACACCCCTGGGTGAGGTGGTGCCTGGAAAAGGCAGAAATCTCACCCGAGCCATCCCTCGGTGGGCAGGTGGGGAGGGTCTGGCTCCAGCCACGAAGTTCCGCAGGCAGCCTGGGGTACAGGGCTGGCTCTCAGCTCGCTGCTGCGGGGTGGGAAGGGCTGGGCTGAGGCTGGGCTCATCTGGGCGATGCCCAGGACCCTGGCACTGCTATTTATGGTGGTGCTTCCCCATGACAGCAGTGGGGCTGCACGTGCCCCATCCCACAGCTCACCCTGACAGCCTCGGTGTGATGGTTTGCTATGAAAAAGATTTGAATTTGTCACAAATGACTGGCCATGTGGGCACAGCTGCCGGGAGGCGGCTTGGACCGGGTCAGCCACCAGCATGGCCACAGGGATGTGCCCAGGACAAAGTCTGGTCCCCCATGGCCGCTCCCACGCCCAGAACCTGTGCCACGCAGATGGTGTTGCTGGGAATGCCCTGCCAGAATCATCCAGCCGTTGCTGCTCCTCCCTGTGTCCCTGCGGCGGCACATTGCCACACCAATGATCTTAACAACAGCACCGTGACTCCCCAGCTTGTGCCCCCTCCCCGGGCTCCTGTCTGCCCGGATCAGCACTGCACTGCTGGGGGTGAGCCTGCTTCGTGCTGGGATGACATAAAGCACAAGTTGCAGGTGAAAGAGGATGCTCCATTAAGCAATACGGGAAAAAAAAAAAATCCCCAAACTTTTAAGCATTTGTGAGGTGATTTAATCACGTCTCCTGTGCTGCCCTGACCAGCCACCACCTCTCATCCGCACACCACTGCTCACACACTATGTGTAACTCTTGTCCCTCTAACACAGCAACCTGTCGGGCTCTTCCCTCTTTCCCAGCCTAGCACTGGGCCAAGGAAGCACTTGCACTCCTTTTCCGGGGGCTGCAGGCTTCCCTTGCCACGTGCCATCGCAATCCCACTTCCACCTGGGAAGCTGGACGGCAGATTTCATTATTATCCTGCGCGGCCACAACACAACAGGCGGCAGGTTGGGCTGTTGTTTTGATGTGGTTGTTTCTCAAAATGAGCCTGGAGCAAAATTGAGCGGGATCCAGGAACGGCATTTGACAGCAGCAGGCTGGGTGCCGGGCGAAGGAGGCGTGCTGCTGTTCAGCGCTGCCTGCACCATCGCTTCCTGGCAGTTTTGGCCACCTTTCAGGAAATTAGAGTCAGCTAAATGGAAAATCATCACTCTTTTCACTTTAAAATGCACCAGACGCTTTTTTTTTTTCAATGACAAATTAATCTTTGGAGGCCACGGTCTTCCTATTGACCTGGGGAGACACGGGCCCTCGGTGAAGACAAAAGCTGACGTTCAGCAGTACCAGAGCCAGCGGGGAGCGCTGCCTGAGGACGGCCACTGCAACACGGTTCCACTGCAACACGGCTCCAGCACCCTCATCCGTCTCTGAAACCCTCCCCTCCCTCCTCCTCCTCCTCAGAAAGACTCATGACAGGGAGAAAGAAGAATTGCTGAATAATCTCCGGCCCCGACAGTACTTCAAAGGCAGGTTTCTTGGGCCAGGATGCACTCCCTGCCAGCACCGTGCTGGATGCGGTGCTCAGCTCTTAGTCCTTTGGCAGCCCCACAGCCGTATCCAGAAACTAATTACTTAAAAAGGAAATAAATGTCACCCGCATGGCTGTAAGCAAAACCCCGAGCAGGACTAAGAGCCCCAGCAAGATCTGCATTCTCACACAATATCAGCAAGGGAGGAATGAGCCATTTCCATTCATGGAGATGGGCTGTTTACTCTGAGGTCTACTGATGACCTTCGACATGCCTTCTGTGTGCCTTTAAGATCACCAGTGCTGCACCGCCTCCGCTTCTATCTTACAGCACCCTCCTCCCACAGGACGGCTTTAGGGATCGTCACCTTCTAACAGCGATATACACTGGTGCCAAAGATGCAGCGACTTCCTAGCACCAGTTCTGCCCTAACCTTTACAGAGATGAAGTAGATAACTAGTACATTCAAATACAATAATTTTATTTACTTTTAAAAGTTGATATTCGCAGCCTGTAATGGTCAAAACCTGAGGACAAAATTTCTAAGGCAAGTTGGTGGGGAAAGCCCAATGTGGCCGAGTAACACAAAGGAGGCTCAGGGGTGCGAGCACTCTGCCAGAGCCTCACCGCTGCCCGCAGCCTGTCCACACTCTGCCGCAGCAGAGATCCCTTACCTGGGACAGGGCTTTGGCAGACCACTCACTTTTGGATGGATTCAATTTAGGAAAAAAACCTTATTCTAAGCAAATAACAGAAGGAAAGTGATATCCTGAGGGTTCCGGGACAAGATCTGATCTCAGCTGTCCCGGTTTCCGCTAGAGCCGCACCAGGATGGCAGCACTTTACACCTCTGCTCCACGCAGGCTGGGTGTGAGCAAGCACCCGGTGCTGGGAACAACGTTGGGGACTGCACAGCTCTGGCGTGATGTTCTGGGAGCTCAAAAACTCCAAGAGCTACCAGTGACTTGGGACACGCTGCGAGGGACAGCTGGGCCCATGCAATGCCTGTGCGATGCAATGCTGGGTGAGGATGCGAGCAGGGGCTCCCGCCAGGCTCCGCTGCGCTGCTGGACACGAGCTCCTAACCCACCCTGGCATGCTCACGGGCAAAGGCCCAGCACAGCCAGATCAGGTCATTTTGAAAGTACTCCCTGAAAGACTCCAGCCAAACAAACATGGTACCATACAGTATCAAATAATTTTAAAAGTTAAAATAGTTTATTGCTGTTCTTTGTAGAAATGCACTTAACTTACATCGTCTGTTCTCTTCCTTTATTTGGCTGTTGGGTTATAGGCATAAAAAGGTTACGTTTACCCATTTGTTCAACGACATTAACACCTTTTTCGCTTTTACTGCGCTCACGATATTCTCCCAAGCTTTGCTGGCCAACAGCCCCAAATCTCTTTTACATAAATACTGTAAATGTCTCCATAGGTTGCAGCATTGTAACAAAAGATCTACCAAAGTAGAGAAAATGTTCGGTATTCTTGGTTGGTTTTTTGCATTTAAAAATATACCTAAATTTGAGATAATCTTAACAGAGTAACAATTACAATAAGAAAATAGTACAGTGCGTTGACTAAAGGAATATTCTGCTCTCCTTCAAGCCAATATTCCCTTTTGCATGTTGAAGTGATTCAGCAATTACTTAAGAACTTTTACCTACATACAATAATTTAGTAAAATGAGAATTAAACAAGGCAGATACTTACTACTATTCTTCCGTCTGCAATTCACAGCTCATGCGAATAAAATCGCAATAAATATTAAAAAATAGTTTTTCTTTTTCTTTTTTTTTTTGTAAGGCATCTCTGAGTATTACAAAGTTTTTGTACAACCAAAAAATAAGATTGCTTTTTTCCATGTTCTCCAAGTACCTCTGTACCTCAACAGTAATTAAGAGGATTGCAGGTTTGATGGGGAGGGCTGATGGGGTAGGGCCGGAAAGAAGACCACAGGTGATGGAAGCAGACTGCGATGTGTGCAAGAATCCATAGTTTTCCTGTGAAACATTTCAGTCACTTTTAGAACATCTTCAAGACAGTATCTGTCCGGATCGGAAAAAAAAAACCCCAAACTTACCAGAAGTCCATTTTCATGAGCACAGTCAGACTGCAAGGGTTTGGGTTTGCCCTTAACACTATAAATAGCTTAGGTATTGAAACGCACCTACGTAAGGGGGTAAAGAGGAGGGGTGATTTTGTTTTCTTTTTTTTTTTGTTTTGTTTCTCTTGTTGGTTTTTTTTGTTGTTGTTGTTGCTTGTGTTGTCCTA